>JAFFST010053336.1:58789-100322 GCA_022414735.1 Noturus placidus
AATAGAAAGAATAATAATGTCCAAAACACTTACTCTGCTGCTGAATTTACGCTAAACCAAACCCATTTTATCTTCCTTGCTTTCTCTAATGCCCAGTGAACTCTCACCGCCCCGCCCCCCCACCACACACACACACACACACACACACACACACACACAGACATCCCAGATTGTTCCATTTTGTTTGTCTTTAGTTTTCGGTGATGTTTGCCGTACACGTCGTGTCCCTTTAAACCCCGGGGTCACTTTTCGATGAGGCCGCTCTCTTTCAGTTTGAAGTAGAAGAACTTCTCGAGCGTGTTGGCGCACTTGCAGTACTCGCTGTCAGGGGGGTTGTACTCCCTGCAGTTGGTGATCACTCTCTGCAGGTCGGCGATGAACAACTTCTTGGTCACGTAGTAGCGGTTCTTCAGACGCTCCGTCATGGTCTTCAGGTCTAACGGACAGATCGGAACACCTGGTTGTTAGGGTTGCACAAAGTTTGCCAAGTTTTCCTGTGCGGAAAACATTCCAAAGAACTTTCTAATCTTCACTTAAAACAGGGTAACAACTAGTTGCATCATTTCTAAAGACCAGGGGTTCTCGCACCGTTTACAGCCAAGGACCTCCTTTTAAAATTATTAAAAATTTCACAGACCCCCGACAAACAACTACTCAAATATTAGGCTAATTATTTAAATATGCACAATATGCAAATCTTGGCTTTTTATTGCAGCCGGACGGCTTTTTTTCAAACCCCCAACACCAGAGAAGAGTTCTGTTCAGTAACGTAAGCGGTCAAATAAAAATATATGTATTTTTTTTTAAACTAAAAACAAAAAGTAAGACAAGAAATAGAAAATAGTACCTTCAAATCTGTATTTGCTTTATACTCAGTGTGATAAATGTCAAAGGGTGACAATATATGTCTGGTAACGTTTCATCTTGTATTTGACATTTTTCACAGCTGTGTGCATAATTTAATCCTTGGTTATATTGTGCGTTGAGGTACTGTATTTATGAACAATGTGAACATACTTGGTCTTAATCGCGATCAAAGTCAAAACTGGGATGCGTTATACACATGTTATGGACAAGAGGACAAACTGACCAATAGGGAATCTGATGATTTCGTAGTAGTCTGGAGCTTCAGACTTCTTCACCGGTTCCATGAAAGGCCAAGCGTCTGGGTGTGTCTGTACCCCACACACACACACACACACACGCGCGCACACACACAGAGAGTACAGAATGTCTTTACATGTACATGCTTCACTTATGAGGTTGTATTTTCTGTGACGTTTTAAACATTGTACTACATGCTGAGGAAGAGTATCGGTCTGAAGTGTTGCTTCTTATTCTAACCAGCGATCTAGTTCAATCACAACGCCTGATGACTAAGTCATTTTAGTCCTTTCCTCAAACAAGGTTTTAAGCCAGTGAACATATTACACACTTTTGCGATAAGCCTACACAAATCTTTTAACACATCAAACATATGTGTACGTAAGCTTTCTCACAGACAGGAACAATCTCAACCCTGTACGCCACTTTAATCCAGGCTGAGAAGCAGGGAGAAAATTTGTCATGTAAATTTGTCAAGTAAATGTAAGACAGGAGAAAAGGCGCTGTCCGGGGTCAGTCCAGCAGAGCTTTAAGGAACGTGGAATGGCGTGGGAAAGTTCTTACTTTAATCTGGGCCAGAAGGTTTTTCAGTATGTTGTACAGAAGGTCAGGATCCTTCAGTTCTTTACTGTGGATTAAAAAGGCAAAAGATTATAATAAATGGGACGATAAGTAACACAGCTCAATGATTACGATGTCACTTACTTTTTCTCTTTGGTGCTGGGTTTCCATCCTGTTTCTCCTGAATAATGAGAGCGAGAGAAACACAGCGAAAAAGGCTTAAACCAGAATCACCCTCTAGAGGACTAGTGCTAATCCTAATCAAAGTCTGAGCAATGATATGACTTGGGTGATATTAACATTCAGTGGACTTGTATTAAATGTTATGCAATTGTGTACATATACAGCCAGGGCACTGAAAATGAAAAGTCATTACCAAGTCATTACCAAGTACTAAGTCATGTTTTGCAGAGGGGTCAAATACTTATTTCCCTCATTAAAATGCAAATCCATTTATAACATTTTTCAATGCGTTTTTCTGGATTTTTTTGTTGTTATTCTGTCTCTCACTGTTCAAATAAACCTACCATTAAAATTATAGACTGATCATTTCTTTGTCAGTGGCCAAACGTACAAAACCAGCAGGGGATCAAATACTCCCCCCCCATTGTATGATGCCATTTCAAGCGACAAATGAACGATACCTCAAGGACACTAGAGGGCGCTCATCACTCATCACAGGAAGAGATGTGTTTTTCTCGTGTGGATGACTGGCATCTTTGAGATTTTAACAAATACGACTGACAAACCTTACACAGCTGCGCCACGGGAGCTCGGACAATGAGCTTTCCTTGCTTGACAGCCATTTGTTACCCGTTTTAAATTTATTATTAATTTATTTAAGATTATTTTGTCAGCAGCTTGAGAAACAATAATAAATAAAGGCTGTGTTGTACAGTACTGATGTCGGTTATACAAAATAATATTGGCAGATATCGTAACCCTTAGCTTGAGGACATGCTGCCATCCTTGCTGCATCGGTTCATTTACATAATCATGAAAATTCAGGAGTTTACCACTGAGACAAGCGACAAAGGTGATACTGTCATATTAAACATAGTCTTCATCCGTATATTCATATCCAAAAATACTGAACACATTAAGAAAAAAAAAGAAAGAAAGAAAAAAAATGCGTCTCGCATTTTCGTGTCGAGTTGCACCGGACAAAGCGCCACTCACGAAACCTGTGACACAGCCACGTGTTTGTTTGTGTGCGTGTGTGATTCTCACAAATATAAACAAGAAGCGACAAGCTTCTTTTGCCTCACTGTAGAAGCATCCCTGAAAAAGTTGCAACTGGTCATGCATCGGAGCTATTTAATGACACTTGCCTAACTCATTTCCACAACATTCTGAAAGGGAGGAAGAAACAAACCTCCTTGGACAGGTTTTTTTTTTTTTTTTAACGGCCTGCAGGTGAAAGTGAGGAGAGCGTGGCGAAAAAGGCAAAGACCAGTGAAGAGAAAAACAGTGACGAAAATTAAGCGAAAGTAACACCTTCGCCAGCATCTTCCGTAAGCTCAAGTCAGCTGATTTCCAAGCTAAATACACTTTATAAAACCAGTTTATTTCTTTACATTCTCTTTTACTATGTTTTTATACAATATTTGTCTTTTAATACTCAATAAATACATTTTTCTTATTCAAAAACACGTAAAAAACAACTGGGGAGGCATTTTTGGGGCTGGAACGGATTAATGGCATTTCAATTCATTTCAATGGGGAAAATTGCTTTGAGATACGAGCAAATTGACACACGAGCAAGGTTACGGAACAATTTAAACTCTTATGTCGAGGTACCACTGTATATTCGGATAATAGCCCCAATGGTGCTTACTGGAGGACTCAGAAGTTTTGAAATACGTCTGTATCCGATTCCTTTAATATGTTTCACAACAGTAAGGTTGTGAAGGTCTTTGGAGAACTCTTAGTTTTTACTCATCATGAGATGTTTCTTGTGTGAAACCTTGGTAATGAAACACCTTATTATAGACCATCAATTTACTAACCCCGCTGATATTAATTTACACACACAGGGGGTATAATTTCTGACGGGGTTAAGCTGGTTCCTTGCCTTACCTTGCCTTGGAGAACTGCTTTTTCTTAATGTGTTCAATATTTTTTCCAGTTTATTACACAGAACTTTCTTTATGGACTTTAATGTTGTAAATTCTTTACATTTCCGGATTTCTTGAGTTAATACTAATGACTGGTGAAAATTTCATGTGAATAACATTATTGGAAATATATTTGGTGAAAAAAAATGTTGACACGTTCAATATTATTTCCCTCACTGTACATACACACACACACACACACACACACACACACACACACAGGAACACTCACTAATGCCTGGAATGCTCTCCACAGGTATCTGTCGAACTCCCTCTTTGAAGCAGGTGAGGCCGGGGTACACCTTCCGTATTTGGCTCTGCTTCCTCTCAATCAGCTTCTTGATGATCTGTAAAACACGCGTACACACGGTGCTCAGGCACTGCATCCAAGCGGATCAATATGCAGTCAAAAAAAAAAGCTTTGGATTTCAGATGGACAAACAGATTACAGATGCAAGTCTAGACCTCTGTTCATTTTTCTTTTGTGTGGTGAACATCACCAAAAAAACAAACAAACTGAGCATCCAACTATGAAATTCTTTTTGATCCAATGAAATGGAGGCATGCCAAGTGAGCCATCTCAGATGCCACAGGAGCATGTCTCTTGTCTCTCACATACGCTGGCTGATCTGTGTGACTCACCTCCTTCTGTCTTTTGATGATGTGCGACAGCTCCGTGTAGGGGATTCTGGGATTGAGCTCACATTCCATCAGGGTGGCCCCTTCGTAGTCTTTGATGTAGCCGAGGTAGCGACTCTTTGGCACTTTGATGTCTTTGGAGAACCCCTATGGTTTACATGTTAGATGGAGAAACTCAAATGGTATTACATTAACAAACCGGGGCATGAGAACGGGTTTATGAGAGAGGGTTTACTAGTTCATGCACATCAGTTTAAGACAGAAGAGAGAAAACAAGCGAGAGAGAGAAGCACCTGTTTTTTGAAGTAACCGATGGCGTACTCGTCGGCGTAGGTCAGGAAGTAAAGAATGCCATGCTTGATGTGATACTCCTTCAGGTGATTCATCAGGTGAGTGCCATAACCCTGAAACACACACACACACACACACACACACACATTAGGTGTCTACATCACTCCAGCATGCTCAGATTTGCTGAGTGTGCGTTTCCATACCTTCACTTGTTCGTTTGAAGTAACAGCACAGAAAACGATCTCCGTGAATCCCTGAGTGGGAAACATCCGGAAGCAAATCCCACCGATCACACGGCCGTCTTTAATCAGAGCCAGAGTCTTGTGTTTCCTGCGATCGAATACAAATAAAAGATCTCAAAGGTGTTAGTTAGGGATGAAAACTGGCTTTTGTTTGGAAATGTTCACGTTGTTTATGTCGGCCGTCAATATTAGGAACACCACGAAAATAAAGCTCGTGTGTGATTCTGTTACAGCTGTATACTACACAATAGAACGGATGAAATGGCGAAAAAGGCATGAGACGTGACAAAAACTGACTAAGTGATGAAAATATGCATCTCTGTGCAGGTGTAAAATGCTACGAGCGTTTATATTCGTATTTAAGGATACCCATTGGCTACTAAGCAACTATAGGGGTAGATGTATTAACGGCCGACTCGCGTAGTCTCAGCGCCTGTTCGCACATATAGGGATATTTCCCTATAAATGAAAACACAATTTTATCTGAATGTGACTTCATTTGCATTGTTACATGTAGTCTTTAGGAAAGACATGCCAGTAAGAATTTCATTGCACTTTGGTGATCGCGGTTTTAATAACTCGTTAACTAATGTCAAGTTTCGCTCAAGAATAATGTTAAGAACATCATACTGAATGGGAGAAGGAGGAAGGGGGGGTTGTAGAGGGCCAAAAGGTCAATTATATATATATAACAAAAATGTCAGGTCGTAGCTCACGGTAAAACAAAATATCTATGTTGAAGTTGAAGACAAAGATGAACTGAAAAGACTCACGGGTCGAAGACGAGGCGTGTGATGTACTCTTTGGGCATGCGGGGCAGCTGATGGGAGAAGACGTTCTGCAGGCCCACCAGCCACATCAGGATTTTCTTGTTGGACTTCTGAGAGAGCGAGTTACCGATCACATGGAACTCTATAATGCCTCTCCTCTCCTCTAGACGCGCCGTCTCATCACGCGCTGCATTCGCCGAGAGGAGACTTGTCTGGGGAACAGAACCAAACAAAAACAAAACCTCATCAACCCTCTTATAAGCCATCCTTTTATAATTGATGTAGTGGACTGACGTGCTCTACGCAGCTAACGACGTGAAGCAATGGCGTTCGATCAGTTCTCCGATTTACATACGTTCCAAAACCTGTTGCAAATCGATTGAAGACGCCTTAGAGAATTCGCAATACACTACAGTGCAATGCGTCTCTGCTGTAACGGACAGAGCTCAGGAGTTGTGGGTGTGTGTGGTCAGTAGTGTGTGATTTCCACACAAAGGAGCTACTGACCTCTGGACCCAGCATGGCAGCAGGGTCAGTGATGGTCATCATGACCTCGTTGACTAGTTCCATAGGGATATCGCCCATCACCCTGATCCGCTTAGCATCCTCCAGCGTCAGAGCTTCTGGTAACTTCCTCTTCTCTCCTGTGTGCGTGTGAGAGAGAGAGACTTGTATTATTTTACAGCAGGAAATCAGAACAGTAAGTGATATCATTAATAGAGTAATCAGGAAAGATAATACTGTGAGCTGGAGATCATTAGATTATTTACTGATGTTCTCTTTACCTGTCACGGGTTCGGAGGACGCCGTGTCCAGAGCAGGGCCACCGGCGCCTTTACGCAGAGGAGAACCAGAAACCGCCACGGGACTCAACACTGAAGAGAACGATACAAACAAACTCTCACTACGAATGTTCGTAATTAATCATTTCTACAAGATTATTAAAGTCGTTTGTTTTTTATTCCTACGGCTGAATCTTTAATGACGTGTTTTTTTTTTATTTAGTGCACTACAACACCCATATATGTCATAACACCCAGCATCGTCAACAACAGCATCTATTCGAGGCCCTTCACATTAAACTGCACCTATTATGCTTTTCCAAATATTACCTTTCATGTAGTGTTATATATACGTAGCAGTTTGTGAATGTAAAAACAACTGTAAGATAAAGAAAATAAAAAAAGAAGGAAGCGAGTAGTTAGTGATTCCAGACTTTACTTCCTGCACGAACCTACGTAGGTGTGTAACAATAAGCCCCGCCTCTGGTCTGCATCGGCTGCTCGCTGACAGACGGAGCTAAAACTCATTATGGTAGTGGGCGTTTCCTTTTTGAAACACAATGACAGCAGTAGACCAATCACAACAGACTGGGACGTCTGACCAATCAGAGCAGAGTATGCTCTCTGAAAGGAGGAGTTTAGAATAAATCCTTTAGAATGGATCATTTAACGAGTCATTTGTGACACTGGGGGGAAACGGGTAATGCTGCAGTTTAAATTATGAGCACGTTAAAGTGTTTTCTGACCTCGGATGAATGTAAATCTATTGTACGAGACCTTTAAAACAAAATGAGGCCCATTTCAAAACCATAATAGGTGCACATTAGTGAACTCATGGCGTTATCTGATATTGTTAAGAGCAGGACAGTCCATTAGTATATGTTTAACAGTCACTCCTGTTTTACAGGTAATCACATGGCGGAGGTTCTTCACCGCTAAGTCGAGTGTCCGATACGGCATCCTGTGTATATGATCTGATCGTGTCTGGATTCCAAGGGGAAAATAAGGAATTGTCTTTTCGTTTATAACAGGTCGTGTTCGTGTAGTTTTGTTATGAACTTATGCGCTGGTCCCGTTCCATTTGCCACTTTTTTTGAGCTGTATTAGTTTATTATTGCTTTAAGATCCAATTTGACAATCTGTAGTTCTCAAATGTGCCGGCTTCCTGAAGGCTATTTCACACTACACGATATGCAGTCTTGTACACGGGAGTCTTGAAGTCGTGATTGCTCTGCGACAGGGGGTCAAACACTACACGACCTGACGACGACTCAGTCACCCGACCCCTCGATCTGCTGTCCAAACTACGTTTTGTCACAAAAGCACACATGAGAAGTGATACGGGTAGATGACGTGAAAGCCACGCGCGAAACAGGAGCTGTTTAGTTGAACGACAGACATCATACAGGCATTCGTGCACTTTCCAAAGTTCAATGAAACATTGCACCATGGCTTCAGTCCACACTTTTCTCATTGCCATCTTCTTTCTTGCTACGTCGTCTTCTTTAAATGTTAAAAAGTTATACAGCTTCTCATATTTATGTTTCTGCCATAGATTTCATGGGTTTCCCTTCCTTACGGTAACCTCACCACATGCCTTGCTCTCTCATTGGCTGTAGCTCATCGCCGCAATCACTGCCCGTGAGGACACATTTCACACCACAGGATGTGGAGCTCTGGTGTCTGGCGTCTGTGATGCCTCTTTGATGCGTCGTCGTGTAGTAGACTCATGATGTGCCTCAAAGGGATTTTGTCTGCGAGCTCGGCAACTTGCAAATCGGGCTTGAAATCGCTTAGACTGTACAATTCTTTAACAGCAATGTCTGCTTGTTCATTACCAGACAGCCCCAAATGGCCTGGTATCCAGCACAAAAAATAAAAAATAAGAAAAAGGATGTTAAAATTTTGTCTCTTTCAAGAAGCCGCTTTAGCTAGGATGCTGATGATTATGGGATGTTTTGGTCTTTAAGGAATGGAGTGCACAGAGGGAAGATTTTGAGTAACTGTTTTTTTGTGCGCTCTCCATCGGTTCTCCTCTAGGGTCACAAACGATTATGATAAGGGGCAGCAGTGGCTTGTCGGTTAAGGTCGGGAGTTCAAGCCCCAGCACTGCCAGGCTCTGGGTTACTGATCAGTGGCACTGTTGGGCCCTTGAGTAAGACCCTTATAACCCTCTCTGCTCATCTCGTCAGCAGGCCTCATGGCTGAGCCCAACTTCCTAACATGCTGGGATATGTGAAGAAAAAAGAATGTCTCTGTGCTGTAATGTATATGCCATCAATAAAGACTCATGATCATTATAAGTTGAAGGAAAGCAGACACCAGCACTAAAATATGGTGGGTAAATAAATGAAAATAAACCTGAAACTATTTTAAATAAAAACACATTTATTTTCACCTTCAACAATTTATGACACAAAACGAGCGTTGTAGTGCTACTGCTAATATTTCACCATCTTTGGCAATTTAAAAAAAAAAAAAAAAAAAGAATATTGCCATACTACAGCTTAAAAAATGAGTTTGAAGTTTAATTCTTTAAAAAAAGAAAACAAAGAAAAGAAATTTGACAACCCAACTACAAAACACATACAATGTCTACTAATGTATACAAACCAGTCTGAGGCCCCAGTTGCGCTCCCTCATTAGCTGGCATAGTGAATTCAGCATCCCATATAGGAGAGTTCTCACCATAGATCTCTTCTTCCAGCATGGAAAGAAACCTAGTGTGCACACACGTATAATTCTAAACATAAATGTCAGCATTCGAGTTTTGTTGAAGTATAGTTTGACAGATCTGTTCGTTGTGTATCTGTGTGTGTGTGTGTGTGTGTGTGTGTGTGTGTGTCATACTTGGGAAAGTGTGTGAGAATAAGCGTGCGTTTCTCCGGGGGAAGTTTGTCTTTCTCTACCCTGAACTTCTCCAGCAGCTGCCTGCGGGTGATCGTGAAGATGGACTTGAGCAGACTGCGGCCGAACACCTGACACGTCTCGTAGCGAGGCAGACTGTCGTTGCTCTGGGGCACATGACAGTAGCACAGCCACCTGAACCAGAACCAAAACACAAACACATGAGATATACACATTAGATCATAAGGGTACTTAAACTTTTGGCTAGCAGGGACCTCTCCCCTCTCCCACAGGATTTCTGCCTCACATGAAAGTTGCTCTGGATAGAAAGCGTCAGCTAAATTGAATAAATGTGCAGTAACTGTACGTGAGATAAACCCAACAGAAAGCACTTGGAAAAGAGTGTAATATTGGGTAAAAGAGAAATAAGAAGCAGCATACAAACATACACACACCTGGTGTAGTCGACTTTGTAGGCAGACGCGTCCTCCTTCTGGGCACGTTGGCGGAACTGAGATGGTGTTTCCAGCTTCCAGTAGTTCAGACACAACAGAAACATCTTACTCAGCTCATACATCGTCTGTCTCTCCTTAGGAGCCAAGTGACTGAACTTATACTGCACAAAGTTTAACACCCCCTGAGAGAGAGAGAGAGAGAGAGAGCAAGAGAGAGAGAGCGCGAGAGAGAAACAGGCACAGAGAGAGAAGCAGAGAGAGAGAAACAGGCACAGAGAGAGAGAGAGAGAGAAAGGCACAGAGAGAGAGAGAGAGAGAGAGAAACAGAGAGAATGAGAGAGAGAGAAACAGGCACAGAGAGAGAGAGAGAGAGAGAGAGAGAGAGAGAGAGAGAGAGAGAAACAGGCACAGAGAGAGAGAGAGAGCAAAAGAGCGAGAGAGAGACACTCGGGTTGCAAATTTCTCAAACTGAATGAATAATGAAGGTAAACACATCTCACACTCGGACTCAGATTCACCTGCTCTATGTTAGGTTTCTCGAACGGTGGACTTCCCAGTGAGCCCTCCACTACCGGCTTTCCCATCTGGAGTATGCACTTCCTCAACAGCTAGGAGAAAAAAAGAAAACCCCAACACAATTATATCACCACATCACAACACACAATATCCTTTTCATCCATCGTGAAAATCCCTACGCTTAACTCCGTTCCATTAAGAACATCACATGTACACTTTCTGCACATTTCTGCAGAAGCCAATCAGAAGTCAGTCCCTCCAGGATATCACGATCACAGAAATGAACACAAAATCAAGAAAAACTCCCAGAACGTGCATCCAGTCAAACCCCTCGTCGACACGACTACAGCCAAAAGGTCTCATTTACCGACAAACATCACAGGGAAAGGACCCTTTCGTGTAATCGCAAGATCGACGATTCGAGTAGTTTTCCACAAAAAAGCACCACCAACAATAACAGGCAAATTTTTAAAAATACAATCACAAAAAAAGAATGTACATAAAAAAAATTGAGCGGACCTGAACATAAAGTGCTGATGCCATTTTTTTGGATAGGTGTAAGATCATCAGTGTAAGATCATCTAAAGATGGATCTTACGCCAGAGCAAACAGCTGCTGTAGGCTGGAAGACTAACACTTTTATCATGTTTTAGTAGTCATTCTGAAAAGCCTGATGATTAACGCTGAGAACTAAGAAAACAATGAGGCTTTTCCAGGCCATTCCCTGATTACAACCACACCCTGGAGTACGGTTCAGGGCTGTGATCGGACGGTGACGGTGACTTGTCAGCCTGGATGCGGTGAAAACTCCACAGACGTTAATCGTGTGATTAAGGTGTGTACATGTCTGTAATACACGTCCATAATGCGACTAAAACACGAACACTCCACATGTCTTAATTCCATTTGTGTTTACTCAGAGTATAACTTTAATCGGATTAAGGGCATCAATAGTCTCCGTTTACATGCTAGATTCTTAACCAGAGTATCGTCTTAATATCGGATTATTGTTGTCCGTGTAAACACACTGACACACAAAATAGAATAAAATCAGCGAATACAAATCAACTCTGGCAGTCAGTCTGCTTTCTATATTTTATTAGCAATAAAATGAGAGATATCCTCCAAAACAGACAATTACCGAGATGATGATAAGGTTTCGAATAGCCCTCGTCAGCGGGTTAATAATGTGTTCAAAACAAAAACCATTTGAACAACTATTACAATCCTTAGATGCGCGTAAATGCAATCCCAGTAGCCCTGAGGACCTCGTTACAAAGACGCATCCAAACCCTAATCTCCCGCTTTTCTACACATGTACAAATCAGATTCTTCAACGCCGCGAGTGTCCGTGACCGCGATAAGCAAGAAAAAAAAAGACGTTTGTTTACTGTCCCGTTTTCTCTTGCGACATTTTCATCAAGCTGTGTTGTAATGGCATCTGGTTCGACTCGACCTCTTCCCGTTTTCCACGTGTAGTGGTGCGTTTGGCAGATTAGATTTCCATTTCGAGCGCGAGTGCGTGTTCCGTTTAGCGAGTGTGAAACGTGCTCTGTGTGCGGTCACCTTAAACAGATAGAAGTAGACCTGCTTGGTGTCGGTGTCCTCTTCCTTGTGCACAGACATGAAGAGGTTTTCTACATCCACCACCATCCCGAGCAGCCTGTTGATCTCGTCCTCGGAGACGTTCTCCAGGTGAGACACGTGCTCCGCTAAACACGCAAACGTACAGATACGCAAATGACTTCAAAGTATTAAAAGGCGATGTCGCCTCGTGACACGAGACAGGGTGAAAAACCATGTGAGGAAAGCGTACCGAGGGCGTGACCACAGCTGCGGCAGGCCTCGCTCAGATCAGCCGCCTGCTGCTGGAGCTCCATCCGGGTGGCTGTCGGAGGATGAGGGTTCTTCCAGCCGTTACACTTACAGGAATCGTTGGCCTGGAGGAGAACAGAACAGTTCAGAGACAGAATAAAGCTTCATTATCGAGACTACATCAGTGCACGTCTGCTAGGACGAGGACTTCCCGGTGTGCCAGAGAAAATTACCAAACACTCATTCATGCATGCTTCTCATACAGTCATACAGTGGAAGTTTGAAGAACATTAGGTCTATAACCAATGTCGCTAGGATGTCCTATTCACCGATGTCATGTCCTATTAATAAATCTGCATTCAACGGGGTCCATGGTTAGAAAGTGTTTGAGAACTCCTGGTTTGACGGACACCCTAATCCCACTTTCCAAGATCAGATAATACCCAGCACTCGATCTACAAGCTTCTGTTAATATGTTATATAGAACACAAGTGACTGTGGATCAGGTGGTAGAGCGGGTTGTGCACTAATCGTAGGGTTGGCGGATCGATTCCCGGCCTACGTGACTCCACATGCCGACGTGTCCTTGGGTAAGACACTGAACCCCAAGTTGCCCCCGATGGGAAGTTAGTGCCTTGTATGGCAGCTCTGCTACCATTGGTGTGTGAGTGAGTGTGTATGTGAATGGGTGAATGAGACACAGTGTAAACGCTTTGGATAAATGCGCTATATAAGTGCAGACCATTTACATCTGTTATAACCCGCTAATCTCTGGGATGGGAAGTCTTGTTTTGTTCGCATTGTGCCATGTTGTGTGTTCAGGTCCGAACTCCTTCCCAGAGTTTCCAGCCTGCCCTAGGATGCCTTGCTCCTGCCTCCCACGATGACATCACTAAACGGCGACCATATATAAAGAGGAAGAGGAGAAGTGAGAGAAGAGGATGTTGGAGCTGGTTACCTGTGCTTTGGTGTAAGGTGATTGTGTTTTATATTTATATTTAGGCTTGGCGAAGTGTCATTGGACAAAACACTGAACCCCAAGTTGCTCCTGATGGAAAGTTAACGCCTTGCATAGCAGCTCTGCTACCATTGGTGTGTGAGTGAGAACCAGTGTAAAGCACTTTGTAGAACCGCTAAGGTTAAAAAAAAATAAATAAATAAAACAAAAAACTTTAAAAGCACTATATAAGTGCAGACTGTTTACCATTTAATCATTTCAGAGTCATCGAGTTAGGTTGAAATGGCTCGAGAGCCAAGATTTAATTCTACATCCTATGGACATATTTAAACGAGGAAGTCAGGAAGATTGATGGTTTAGTGAAGAGCTTGACTGATTTACACAACAACCTGTAACGTTCAAAACACGCCACACTACTGCTTAATCCAAATAAGCAGAGCAGCGAAGAGTTTAACGAGAGCCTGTGTTTCAACTCATAAGGATTTCTCATCGCCCCCTTGACCCACACCTGACCTCTTTAAGCCGGGCGGCACACTAGACCAGACGGCGCCGTTTCAGGAGAGCAGGGGTGTCGTGTAAAAATCCTTCAAACATTACTAAAATATGTAGAAAACATTTAATATATGATAAATATCTGATGTCTGAAATAATAACAGACAGACACAATAAGACAGACACACACGCATAATAATAAATTATAATATACAGTATCTCACAAAAGTGAGTACACCCCTGACATTTGTGTAAATATTTGATGATATCTTTTCATGTGACAACACTGAAGAAATGACACGGTGCTACAGTGTAAAGTAGTGAGTGTACAGCTTGTGTAACAGTGTACATTTACTGTCCCCTCCAAATAACTCAACACACAGACATTAATGTCTAAACCGCTGGCAACAAAAGTGAGTACACCCCTAAGTGAAAATGTCCAAATTGGGCCCAAAGTATCAATATTTTGTGTGGACACCATTATTTTTCCAGCACTGTCTTAACCCTCTTGGGCATGGAGTTCACCAGAGCTTCACAGGTTGCCACTGGAGTCCTCTTCCACTCCTCCATGACGACATCACGGAGCTGGTGGATGTTAGAGGCCTTGTGCTTCTCCACCTTCCGTTTGAGGATGCCCACAGATGCTCAATAGGATTTAGGCCTGGAGACTTGCTTGGCCAGTCCATCACCTTCACCCTCAGCTTCTTTCAGTGGTTATCTTGGAGGTGTGTTTGAGGTCGTTATCATGCTGGAATACTGTATACTGATCATACTCTGTTTCAGTATGTCACAGTACATGTTGGTATTCATAGTTCCCTCAATGAACTGTAGATCCCCAGTGCCGGCAGCACTCATGCAGCCCCAGACCATGACACTCCCACCACCATGCTTGACTGGAGGCAAGACACACTTGTCTTTGTACTCCTCACCTGGTTGCCGCCACACACGCTTGACACCATCAGAACTAAATAAGTTTATCATGGTTCCAGTAATCCATGTCCTTTGTCTACTTGTCTTCAGCAAGACGACAGCCATGCAAACCAATTGGATGCAGTGTGCGGCGTATGGTCTGAGCACTGATAGGCTGACCCCCACCCCTTCAACCTCTGCAGCAATGCTGGCAGCACTCATACGTCTATTTCCCAAACACAACCTCTGGATATGATGCTGAGTGTACGTGCTCAGCTTCTTTGGTAGACCATGGCTTGGTTACCGTGCTGCAGCTCAGTGTCAGGGTCTTGGCAATCTTCTTATAGCCTCGGCCATCTTTATGTAGAGCAACAATTCTTTTTTCAGATCTTCAGACAGTACTTTGCTATGAGGTGCCATGTTGAACTTCCAGTGACCAGTATGAGGGAGTGTGAGAGTGATGACACCAAATTTAACACACCTGCGACCTTGTAACACTAACAAGTCACATGACAACTACATAATGGAAAATGGATAATTGGGCCCAATTTGGACATTTTCACTTAGGGGTGTACTCACTTTTGTTGCCAGCGGTTTAGACATTAATGTCTGTGTGTGGAGTTATTTTGAGGGGACAGTAAATTGACACTGGTACACAAGCTGTACACTCACTACTTTACATTGTAGCACCGTGTCATTTCTTCAGTGTTGTCACATGAAAAGATATCATCAAATATTTACACAAATGTCAGGGGTGTACTCACTTTTGTGAGATACTGTAGCTTTAATAATTCCCCCCCTCCCCTCGCGGCCCTGTCAGCAGCACGTCAACTTCAGTATGTGTGTTTTATCCTAATAATTAGCGTGGGACGAGATTCGTGTGTAATGCAAAACAAATATGGACAGATGTCTTAAAAGAAAAGCTCCAGATGCTTCTGGACCGTCAACGTCTTCCTCATGTAGCTAACGCTGTCTCGTATTAGTGTTTGTGTCGGGTGCCACGAACGGGTTTTCTTTTTTAAATTCTCAAAGGGTGCCATGACTGAAACAAATTTGGGGAAACGCTACTGTGGCGGCTGTGGCTCAGTAGGTAGAGCGAGTTGTCCACTAATCCACTAATCGAGGGGTTGGTGGTTCGAATCCCGGCCCGGGTGATCCCATGCCGAAGTGTCCTTGGGCAAGACACTGAACCCTAAGTTGCCCCCGATGGCAAGCTAGCACCTTGCATGGCAGCTCAGCTACCATCGGTGTGTGAGTGTGCACTTGTAAGTCGCTTTGGATAAAAGCGTCTGCTAATGTAATGTAAATGTACTGTGATTGTGCCCTGTGATGGACTGGCACCCTGTCCAGGGTGTACCCCGCCTTGTGCCCGATGCCTCCTGGGATAGGCTCCAGGTTCCCCCGTGACCCTGAAAAGGAGTAAGCGGTTGAAGATGGATGGATGGCTGGCTACGCGAGACACCGAGACGCCCCATGTTTCCGCACTTCTGTCATATGTTTGAGCCAAGCGCTCTGGAAAGGGGCGGGGCATATTTGCTCTACAGAGCATTTCATTGGATGGACACAAGAATGGTACAGTAACGTGTCATTGAAAGAAAAAAAAAGTAGTAATGAGCTAGAAAATGAAAAGCACTAGCTCTAAAAATGTTTTTTTTTTTTCCACTAGATATCCCATCTACAGGTAAACCAGCACCAGTGGAAGTTTCCTACAGACCTTTAAATGGTTTATTACACAGCTTTTCTGGGTTGAATAACTTCACAAGCTTGAGTTATAGCACTGTTGTTGTTGTTATTACGTGGATGTTGGTTATATGGAGGTCTACACAAGGAGAATATTAATCCCGGACTAACCCAAACCTGAGGGAGACGTTTATGTTCATGTTCATGAGCCCATTGTCTACATAAAGCGAGCTAAACAGCTAGCGAAGTCAGCTAGCAAGCAGTGGTTCTCATAGCAACGAAAAAGGAGCTCCAGCTAGCCCCGGCTACCTTGCAAGCCGAAAACACTCCGAGCTTCTCTAGCTTCTTAGCCCGAGGGAAAGCACGGACTTGCGCTTTTTTCTGACTCGCCCACTGCTGCTGGCTCAGACCGGGCCGGGCCGGGTCGCTGCTACTTCCCGAGCCCGAACCCGCCGACACCCCGCTCTGGCCTTGCTGCAGTCGGGCTTGTGAGGACGCCTGCGCCGCTGCTGCTTCCGCCATCTCAGCGCCGTGGTGTTTCTCCTCTCCTCTCCTCTCCTCTCCACCGAGCCCGCGCGCTGAGTCCCACTCGCCTCCCGCGTGCGTTAATTCACTTCCTTTGATGATGATTTCAGGCCTCGCACGCGCCCGTCTTCACACGAGAGACGCCAGTCACGCTGCGCATGCGCAGCACCTGTCGTCTCCACACGAGAGACGACAGTCACTCTGAGCATGCGCAGCCCTTGTCATGCCCATGGGTAATGTGGTCCAGTATTTATTTACTTTATATTTATTTATTTACTCATTTGTGTAAAACAGTGGTTTTCAAAGTGGGGGTCGCCAGGGGGCGCCAGGGGAGCCTCGACAATTTGGTGTGAAAAATTAATTCTCAGACTACCACATACGCGCGCACACACACACACACACACACACACACACACACATAATCAATTCCTAATATAATGTAATGTAAATATGTAAGATGTACTTATTAATAATATAAAAAGGGATATATTCAGAAGTTTGTATTTTTAATGTTTTAAAGACCTCTTGCAAAGGGGGGGCCTCAGTCAATGTTAATGCCATTTGGGGGGCTTTGCACTAGAAAAGTTTGGGAACCCCTGGTGTGAAACACCAAAATAATGCCCTGAAGGTGAGTGTTGATCCAAGTTTAACAGTTATTTATTATACTTTATTATGTTTATTTTATACTCCGGTTTCCTCCCCCAGTCCAAAGACATGCATGTTAGGCTGATTGGCGTGTCTAAAGTGTCCATAGTGTATGACTGTGTGTGTGTGTGTGAGTGTGTTTTTGCCCTGTGATGGACTGGCACCCCGCCTTGTGCCCAATACTCCCTGGGATAGTTGTGGCTCAGTCGGTAGAGCGGGTTGTCCACTAATCCACTAACCGTGGGGTTGGTGGTTCGAATCCCGGCCCGGGTGACTCCACATGCCGAAGTGTCCTTGGGCAAGACACTGAACCCTAAGTTGCTCCCGATGGCAAGCTAGCACCTTGAATGGCAGCTCTGCTACCAATGGTGTGCGTGTGGATAAAAACGCTATATAAGTGCTCCATTTACCATTATAGGCTCCAGGTTCCCCCGTGACCCTGAAAAGGAGTAAGCGGTTGAAGATGGATGGATGTTTATTTATTTCATCACCTCAATGAACTAACCTAAAAAAAAATGTAAAAAGTAAATCTCAATTAAAATGACTATAATTTTGCTTCAGAAACGTACTGGCTTGCAATTATTTCAGCGATTTATGAAATATAAAAGAAGGTGTATGTGAATATTTAACTGAAGAAATTTAAATAAAACGCTCTTGTTTACTGGTCAAGTAAACAAGTTAGCTTTCCCTGTAACCCGAGTAGAAATACATTATACTCAGAATTAACAGATAAAATGTTCGAATTAGGGGGCACAGGGGGTTTAGTGTTTAGGACCCTTCCCTCGCACGATAGAATATATTAATAAAGTGTAATCAATATGTGTAAATAATATTTGCAGATATTAATAAAGTATAATCAATATGTATAACCAGCATTTAGAATTATTACGTAGAAGCATAATCTGATAATTGATATTACTTAACAAACATAATCTATATGTATAATCGATATTTAGACGCGTAATCTAAAACTATAGAACACTTTTTAATATACATGCACAGCAGGTATATTTCTGTATCTGTATTTCCGGTGTAAATTGGGTTAGAAGAACCGTGTGATTTGTCTAAAACAGCTTTACTCTATGGCAATAAATTAGCAATTAGACATTCAGCAGAACTGTTTCCAATCAAAGCCTTTTAAGCTTGCAAACCAGTGTCAAAATAACAGGTAAGACTTCCAGGAGGACGTGTACCAGGCTGGGACTACAGCCAGGAAATCATTAAGGTATAAGGGTGAATTTTGGGACAAAGTAAAAATCCTGTCCTGATGAAACCTTTCAGAAAATTCAACGCAAGGCTACATGTGCTGCAAAGAAATCCAACTGACAACACATGCCCACAAATGTAAAGTATTAGATAGATATGAATAATTAATTAAGGCAATGGAGATTGGTTTGTTTCTAGGAAGAAAAAGTGAATTCCCCGACTAGGGATAATTTTACTGTTTCAGAAAAGTATATAAAGATACGTTTGTGTTCGTATAATTCAGAGTTTCTGTCTTACTTTATTGTTTCAATAAAGTTTGATTATTTTTGATATCTACAAACCCTCTGTCCATCCATCCATCTTCAACCGCTTACTCCTTTTCAGGGTCACGGGGAACCTGGAGCCTATCCCAGGAGGCATCGGGCACAAGGCGGGGTACACCCTGGACAGGGTGCCAGTCCATCGCAGGGCACAATCACATACACACTCACACATCCATTCATACACTACGGACACTTTAGACACGCCAATCAGCCTAACATGCATGTCTTTGGACTGGGGGAGGAAACCGGAGTACCCGGAGGAAACCCCCGACACACGGGGAGAACATGCAAACTCCGCACACACATGGCCCTGGCGGGACTCGAACCCTGGACCCTGGAGGTGTGAGGCGGACGTGCTAAACCCTCTGTCTCTGAAGATTTTTGTTAGGCTGGAAAGATTTTTTTCCATGTCAGCACCTCCAGGGTTGGGGGTTCGAAATCCGCCTTCGTCCTCCCTTCGGGGGTTTCCTCAGAGTACTCCAGTTTCTACCCCCAAGTGAGATTTAAAAAAAAAAAAAAATATATATATATATATATATATATATATATATATAATTTTAAGGCATTTGGGTTTAAAGCCAAATATACAGATGCAGGTTGTGTCACCTCTATCATACACTGGCTGAGCTCACTAATGCTCTTGTAGCTGAATGAACACAAATCCCTCCAGAATCCAGTGGAAAGCCTTCCCAAGGTGTTGAGACAATTCACAAATGTATTGGGAAATATTTGGTGGCTCAGTGGTTAAAGGCTCTGGGTTACTGATCAGAAGGTCAGGAGTTCAAGCCCCAGCACTACCAAGCTAGCACTGTTGAGCCCTTGGGCAGCGCCCTTAACCCTCAAATGCTCAGTGAGATAAATGTAAGTTGCTCTGGATAAGGGTGGCTGCTAAATGCCTTTAAAATGTAAATTTGTTGATACATGCTTTTTAAATGGTGGTATTCACTTTATTACCTTTTCCATTTTGTTTTGTTTGATTGTAGTGCCTCTAAAAAGGAATGGAAACTGTTAATAACAAATAAATAAATAAATAAAGGTATCGAAAAAGTATATAACTGGAATTTTAACAAATGTTTGGGGTGTCTGGTTGGGAATAAAAAGTTCTAATAGCGCCAATAAATAAATGTGATGGAGCAGATTTGCCTAATATTTGAATACGTGAATCGTGTCTAAAATAAATCTCTGCTGCAATTCTAAAATGCAGATTTTTTATTTTTTTAATTGTAATTTTACACTCTGTAATACTGTTCTCATGGATATCAAACAATTGCAAACAAAACACAGGTTTTTATATATATATATATATATCTTTTTGTTAAATCTAGGTGTGCATCAATTTTCGTCACCTTTTATTGCTATCTCCCTTTGCCAAGATAACAGCTCCGAGTGTTCTCCTATAATGCCTGATGAGGTTGGAGAACACATGGCAAGGGATCTGAGACCGTTCCTCCATACAGAATCTCTCCAGATCCTCCAAATTTCGAGGTCCATGCTGGTGGAGTCTCCTCTTCAGTTCACCCCACAGGTTTTCTATTGGTTTCAGGTCAGGTGACTGTGATGGTCATGGCAGGACCTTGATTTTGTGGTCAGTAAACCATTTTTATGTTGATTTTGATGGATGTTTTGGATCATTGTCCTGCTGGAAGATCCGACCACGGCCCATTTTAATCTTTCTGGCAGAAGCAGTCAGGTTTTCATTTAATATCTGTTGAAATTTGATACAGACCATGATGTCATGTATCCTAACAAAATGTCCAGGTCCTCTGGCAGAAAAACAGTCCCAAAACATTAAAGAGCCACCACTGTATTTAACCGTGGACATGAGGTACTTCTCCATATGGCTACCTCTCTGTGCGACCAAAACCACCTCTGACCATAGAACCCGATCCCATGTGAAGTTCCAGTTCTGACAAACTGAAGACGCTCGAGTTTTTGGATGAGAGTAGAGGCTTTTTTCTTGAAGCCCTTCCAAACAACTTGTGACGTAGGTGACTTCAGATTGTAGTTTTGGAGACTTTCTGACCCAAAGACACAACTACTGTATTTTCCGCACTATAAGGCACAGTCTCAATTACGGGGTCTCTTTCTGTACTTGACCAATACATAAGGCGCACCGTGTTATAAGGCGCATACGGTAGTTACGCCAACCAAAGTCGCACATTTTTACAGATTTTGGAACTCAGTCAACACATAAGGCGCACCGGATTATTAGGCGCACGGTCGATTTTTGAGAAAATTTAAGGCCTTTTGGTGCGCCTTATAGTGCAGAAAATACGGTAAATTCTGCAATTCTCCAGCTGTGATCCTTGTAGATTTTTTGACCACTCGAATCATCCTCTTCACAGTGCATTGAGGCGGTACAGACACAAATCCAATTCCAGGTTGATTCAGAACATCTCCAGTTTTCTGGAATTTCTTAATTATTACTCTGCTGGTGGAAATGGGCATTTTCAATGCTATTTTCCTACAGCTACTGCCCATTTTGTGAAGCTCAACAACCTTTTGCCGCACATCACAGCTATATTCCTTGGTCTAACCCATTGCTATAAGTGACTAAGGGAATTTGGCCTATGTGTTACCTAATATTTACACTCTTGTGAAACAGGAAGTCATGGTTGAACAATTTCCTGTTTCTAGTCACCCAGGTATATTAAATTTTAAAAAAAATATCAATGGGAATATACTTCAAATATTTTTCTCATATGAATTCATAGGGTGCCAATAACTGTTGCACACCTATATATAAACAAAGTTTTTGGATAAACCGGTGTTGTGTTTGTAATTATTTGATATCCATGTAATCAATGATATCCATTTTTTTCACAGCCTTCTTTGCTCATATTTACAAGGGGTGCCAATATGAGTATAGGGCACTGTACAGCACTTTTTACAATAGATATTACTACAAAGCAACAAATCATCTTCCACTTATTTAACCACATATAATTAGGTGAAAAAGGAAAGAGCTGACTGGTTGCAAAGCAGAATATATGTGCTACTATAACAAAACCAGACAAACCACAAACAATATATACCTTCCCCATTTTTATTGGTAAAATTACACGTAGAAGATTGTTGTTTGCATCCCCCATCCATGGAAGACCACACAACATATGTCCAACCCTTTCAAAGCGGGGCCTGGGCAGCGGTTCTGATCTGTTGTGCTAAATTGCAAGATGAAAAATATCAGTTTACCTTAAGAAGAATGGAAAAATACCACCCCCCAAAAAAATAAAAAATAAAATAAAGAAAAAAAAGACAGTCAAACAGCCAGTGCACTCAGACAACTTAGTTACAAAAATCATTTCACCAAAAAGAAAAGAAAAAAAATATGGATGATCGATTTGTTTTGGGAAGGTATTGTACTGACTATGGATAATGATTGGATATGCTTTTGCAGGAAAAAAAGAAAATACAAAGTACAAATACAGCAACAGGTTTTTTTTTTCTTCTTTTTTTTCTCAATACACACATGATTTTGGTCAGATGAAGCGAACCTTGCCTTGCGTTATTGGAGTTTAAACACCAGCTTGAATGATTGATTGAACGATTTGATAAATCACATTTCATTAATGCTTAAAAGACACTGGTGTTATAGCTGTTAATGCGTTACACATTTACAGTTTAAGATCTCTTACGGTAATGATTTTTTAGGGGGGAACTAATTGTTTACATTCATTAGATCTGGAGTAGTGGTATTCATAATTACAACAATAATAATAATAATAGCGATAACCAAGAATACAGAATCTACAGAAATGCTGCGCTTGAAGGGAAAACAGCCTCTCGCTCCCATGTGTCTCTCCTCTCGCTGGAAATTAGAAAATCAGGAAGGAAAGAAGAATTCAATACTGGTTAGGTGCTGTGCCCAGAGACAGAGAGAGAAGGTGAACGTTCAGAACACACTGGGGGGGGAGGAGAAGGTGAACGTTCAGAACACACTGAGGGGGGGGAGAGAGAGGAGAAGGTGAACGTTCAGAACACACTGAGGGGGTGGGGGAGAGAGAGAGAGAGACAGAGAGAGGAGACGGTGAACGTTCAGAACACACTGAGGGGGTGGGGGAGAGAGAGAGAGAGGTTGAGGATATAAAGTAGAAAGAAGCCTGTTTTCCCTTCAGCTGCAGTGTTGATTATTTATTTATTTTGGTGTGTGCGCGCACGTGTATGAATACAGACTAGAACCTCACAGCTCTGGTTAAGTGCGACAGAATTGATCAGTTTCCCTCCTCATTCCCCAAATTCATCTTTATTTTACTTTTTGACAGGTGGCTGCTTCTTAAATAGAGCTGTTCAAGAGGAGGTCGCGGCTCTGCCTTGGGGTAGGAGAAGGAGGGATAATTGGTCAAAATATTTACAAGTGAACTGTGAATGGCCCCTTTGGTCAGTTCAGAAGCAGAATCTGATGGACGCCACAGTCTAAACGACTAGATTTTCCACTTGGGCTGTGAATAGACATAACTGTCAGACTATGAGTTGGTTGATAATGGGTCTGTGTTGATCCTCGGCCACTGTCTCCGCATGACTGGACGGACGGTTAGTTTCCTCCTCCGCAGCACTGGCCGGATCTGCCCTGAGGTGCCGCCTCCTGCAGGTCGACTCCGCCCCGAGCCCGCGCCCCGGGCCCTGGTCCCCCCTGTAGCTCATTCTTCGGAAGCTTCTTAGCTGTTAAAGAAAAAAAAAAGTTGCAGAAAGAAAGAAAAAGCAAGAACGGTTAGCAAGTCTCATTCTGCGTCCCAATTCACCTACTTATTTTATGCACTAAAAAGTACATACTCTTTTTGTGAAGAAAAAATGCATGTACTTTTGAGTACACGCACTTCAGCCTTTCTTCATTTATTTTTCCCTTATATAACTTCTACACGTTATAATTTACTAGACCATCCGTGTCCCTGAGACTCGTTTAAACACGCTACGATTTGGGACATACCAATTCTAATCTCGGATAATGTTTAGGACAGATAGCAGGCGAATCGGGACACAGCATGAAACTGCATATAAATGAAAGTGTAAGGTTTTTTACGTGCTGTAAAAAAAAAAAAAGCGAGCATGTAAACCATGCAACCTCATTCATAAAACTGAATGAAATGTCATAATTCGAGTCAGTTATATAGCTCTTTTAATAACGGACAGTCACAAAGCAGCATTATAGCGCTCGGATATAGAATGAAATTTGTCCCTAATGAGCAAGCCAGAAAAAAAAAAAATCACTCTTATAAACTCTGGGTTTATAAACTGCAACCAGCTCGGCTTCTGGAGCAGTTATATAAATTATTTAGCTGAAGACCAGAGCTGCGGGGCTAGACACATTACGTCAGAAAGGAAAGAGGTTTTACAGGCCGCTATATACACACAGCCGACACACACACACACACACACACACACACATATATATCCTGAGTATTTAGCAGCTGATGGTGAATTGGCGAACCTCTATTTACCAGTAGATGATATTAACTCAGGCAGAAATGTATATAAATGATTTAATCAAGAAAATAACAGCGCGGTGCCTCCACTGAAGAATTCCCTCACTCACACACTATGAGCTATATGGGTATTCCCCAGAAACAAATATCAAATATAACTGTCAAATATATACAGACCTTATTAAATAAAAAAAAGTTAAAAGCAGCCAATTAATATGTACAACAATAATAAAATTTATTTTCCTTATGCTTGAACAAAAAATAAAACCCCAGACTGTATGAATATATATTGAACAAATTTAGATAAGTAAACTCAAATATTAATGTCTTCCCCAAAACAATAACAGGCCAGAGAAACAATGCCTCAGATAGCTTTAGCGTAACCACATTGAACAGAATACTTTGGAGTTAACAACTTAACACCATTTGTTTTTGTTAATTGTTCAAAACCTTTACCAAGCGCTTGGTTTTCTGTTGGGGGCCCATGAGCTGGTGCACATACAAAAAACAACCCTCCTTGGTTCCTTTAATGAGCGGTTACTAAAGCCTCTCCATTACTCATGCCTCTGGAAGAGAAGAATTAGCTGACTGGGAAATGAGCTGAATGAATCCGCTGCACTCGAGCTTCCAGAAGGTTCGGCGGTAGAGTCCCTCCTTAGCCAGGAGTAGTTACAGCGCTACTTAGCACAGTTCTTAGCACGGGTCCTTGTCCCTTCAGTTTGCGTTGAACACTGCGGCTGGCGGTTACAGCTGTCCGTCTCTCACGAAGACATTAGCTTAAAGTTCACGAGTTATAGTTTGTACTTAGCTTTGTGCTTCCCAAGCTAGTGCAAAACAAACAAACGCGGATATCCTTGCTGCTCTTCACATAATTATACTGGTCAAAAATTCACCAAACTGCTAGTTGCTCTCGACTTTATGCTGAATAAAGTGATTTGTGCCACTACTGTAGTAGAAGTTTAATCTACAAACATCACCTCTGCGTTAGAACTCTAACGGGTTTTCTTAACCCGCTCTGCTCCCGCGTGTCATTCTCTCTCCGTCCACTACCTCTCTCTCTCCTCTTCCTGTTTTTTTTTTCCACTCCCCAACAAAGGTGATCTCTGATTGGCTACGAGTTTAATTATAAAAGAAACCGATTGGCTTGGACTACTCCAATGGAAACAAATTACAACTCTTCCTAAAACAAAGGATTATGGGAAATGTATTTTCCATTGAATTTATCCAAAAATTTAACAAGCACACCATTTTCAGCATGTCTGGGAGATACACATATATATATATATACACACACACACATTGACATCGCAGATAAGCACTTGTCTTGCTTATGATTTATAATGAAATGAAAATCTGTATCCATCACCCGTACTGTATTATCTTTTTACTCGCTAAACCAACTCTACTTTGTCGTTTTTATATGTCCTGGATCCACATAAAAACATGGACGGAAGCACCACTTGCAAGTTGCGACTGCTGCTGCTTACCAATGGCCATGAAGATCTCGTTGACATTCATGGCGGTCTTCGCGGATGTCTCCATGAACAGCAGGCTGTTGTCGTCTGCGTACGCCTGTGCTTCCTGAGAAGACGTGTGTGGAAGTCAGAAACATGCTTGAGCATAGCATCATCATGGCTCTATTTGTCCAGAAAATGCAGACATGCACATACCTGGAAATCCACAGCTCTCTTGTTAGCAAGGTCGGCTTTGTTCCCAGCCAGAGCGATGACTATGTTGGGGCTGGCCTGTCTCTGGAGCTCCTTTACCCAGTTCTTCGCTCGGGTGAAAGTCTCCTGGAATTCGACACTCTAATTAGCAAAGTTTTTTATTATTTCTTTACCACTTGTATGAATATAGGCTTTCAGCAAGAACTCTTCTGTCCTGCATACTATTGTAACGAGGCAAATTTAATACACTAAAATACTACGCTTTAAATTAATAATAAGCTTTACTGAGCAACGGTCCGTCAAGAACACCATGTGGAATAACTGACCTCAGCAGTTAGTCAGCTGAGCTTCTTACACAATAGTCTGTTGAGCAAGAGAGTATAGCGTATTGTGTGTGTGTGTGTGTGTGTGTGCGCGCGTGCAAGGCCAATATACTCTTGATAATTAAAAGGCAGTGCAACGACCTCGAACGTCCCACTGGAAGATCTGACACTAAAGTGAAGAATGTTTCATTACAACCTGCACTGTAAAGTGTGAAACTAGTCAGAAGTCATCTCATTCTGGAATAAAAAGTTGTGCGTCTTAATATGAATATGTCCGCCTTCCATCTAGAAGCTAGTGAGCTCCAAAACAATGACAAAATTCACATTTAGAAGATACATGCATTCAAAACGTACAGTCGCTCTCTACACCCGATCAACAATTCTGATGATGTCGTTCTGCGTTTGCGTTTCAGCTTCTCACAGCTTTGTGACAGTCGTTTGTTCCATGCTTCTAACTGTCGAATAGAGCTTAGCCCTAGGCTGTGAGGTAACTAAACACTATAGGCTATTTTAAAAGGGGGAGGAGCCACTTGATAGAGAGAGAGAGAGATTGTACTTGATCTTGACTTCCTGTTTCAGTGGAAATGACGTCAACACACCTAGAAAGGCAGTGTTTTTCAAGGCACTCCATAGGGATTATTATTCAAGTCTTAAATAACGTCCTGGGAGGAGGTGAGATGGTTAAACTGATGATTTAATTATTAGCAGAATGAATTGCTCAAAGATAAAGTACTGAAAGTTTGAGTAGCGTTTTTGTGTTTCGGTAACACTGACGAATCAATCTCCCGAGCTTGTGTCCCAGTTCGTAGAGAAGGAGCGATGGCTAAGGCCTCGTGTCTTTTGAAGATAAAAAGAGAACGTAAAAATGTTATGTTCAGCGGAGGAGACGGAAAGCCTGTGTGGTGCGAGTGCTTACATTTAGAAAGTCATGAATAAATAAACCTCATGTCTCACGCTGACCTGTATGTTTCAAAAAAACCTTATACGATTGTACCAACAGCTCCTCTCGTACACCCCTTTAAGTCCATGTCAAGGATTTGAGCACTACATCCATGCGTTCGAGTGTTATTCTGTTCATAAACATGATAATTTTGTGTGTGTGTGTGTGTGTGTGTGTGTGTGTGTGAGCGCGCTTACTGTGTTCGTGATGTCGTAGACTACGATGGCAGCCTGGGCTCCTCTGTAGTACATTGGGGCCAGACTGTGGTATCTCTCTTGTCCGGCTGTGTCCCAAATCTCAAATTTTACTGTTGTATCATCCAGGCAGACTGTCTGTGTGAGGAATGCGGCTGTGAGGAAGACAGACAGGAAGAACTAGATGACGGACGTGGAATTATGGTAATGAAGATAATGATCATGCTAAATAAAACCAGTGTTGTTGTAAATTCACTCACGCAGTACATCACTAAACGAGGCCATGAAGTACTACACGTTCTCGCTTTACTCAAACTTCCAAACCTTATCCCAGGGGACTCAGGCACAAGACGAGGTGCAAGCCCATCTCAGGGCACAATCGCACACATCAGACAATTTATGCTGATCAACCTATAACGCACGTCTCTGGACTAGGAGAGGAAACCAGAATATCTGGAAAAAACATGCGACTCTGCATGACCTTAATCCAGGTGCACACTGATTTTTTTAATAGTCCTTTGCGACAGTCAGTTGCTCGTCAGATTGTACAACACGATCGCCGCTGTAGGATCTCAGCTGTCGTTAATGTCGGACTGTACGACATCAAGATGCGAAAAACGCACGTACGGACTAGGACAAGCAACACTACAGGACTGTGCCTCAAATCTTCCAACACGGCCAGAATTTACTCAGGAGGAAAGATTTGGTCGCAGCTGTCAGGAAATGCGTCAAACTAGCGATCAAAGACTACGGATTTTTGGCCTGGGATTATTGGAATTTTGGGATTCTCGAAAATTGTCTCAGAAACTGAATCTTGGCCAAAATCGTACAGCGTGAACAGGGCATTACGCAAACGTTATTTAATAACAGAACAGTTGAACAATTCGGCCTATCGGTTGCAAAAAAAAAAAAAAAAATCTATTTTAGTTAATCTGATGAACAATGAAAAATAAAACGTCTTTTCAATAAAGCATTCAAGAACATTCAAAATATTCGAAATGATCCCAGACAATTTAAAGTAGGTGCAGATTCCCTTTAAGATTTGATTTCCCCTTCACTGAAACACTGGCACTAGGGATGTCGTACAACATCACTCAAGAAAATCCAGAAAACACCACAGAAGTTAGGACTTGTGCCGAGTCAGCAAGGCTGCTCAGATGACTGTACAGTAGGTAACTAGCACACCCAGCTCTGTGACCTCTGACCAGCTGCTGGACAGAAAAAGTCATAAAATAAAACCGGGAAGAGAGAAAGTGCTGACCCGGATCCGAACACCGCGGCTGATGGAAGCGCATGGCATCCTGTGTGGAACAAGACGGAGAACTTCTTTCTGCTTCTGCGAACAATTTATCATCTCAACCAAAAGCCCGTGCTTTTACTAAAGCTTCTCTTTCACACACTTTTTTTTAATGGGGTGGCCGCTGAGGACCGCAAACAGTTTCACTCTAGAGAAAAAGGTACAAAACGCGCACACCATCCAGAAAATCCAGGAAATTCCACAGTCATGGTGCTTCCTCTGCTTCGTGCACGGGGCGCCACAACTTCCCGTCAGCTCGCTCGCATGGAAAGTGCAAGCTCACATTTCTAATGACATCACAGCCCGCAGTGCACACACACACACACAATTACCCTTTAAGACATTTAATCACAGCGTGGGCGTTATCGTGAGGAAGGACTTTGCTGAGATGTGCAGAGTCTTCAAGTACAAGTCTCTAACCGCACTAAGGAATAAAAAAAGGTCTCGAATAAAGTCACATGACACAGGTTCTGCTATTAGAGTGGATTCTCGCTCCCACTCTGGACATTTACTATTTAACGCTGAGAAATATCCACTTTAGGGAATATTAAACTGCAGACGCAAAGACGGTAGAAATGTCACGTACATCAAGATACAAGTATAAATAAAATGAAGAAATAAGGTTAGAGCATTTTTGGGAAGCTAGTGAACTCGCACTGAACTCAACTTCAAAATTATTGGCAACCTTAATGGAAGAAAAAAAAAAAGGTTGTGGAAAAACCCTACATTGCAAATGAGAGAACTTAAAAAGAAAATCATGTTTTTTTGTTTTTTAATTAATCACAACAGTACTGTTTCATCTCCAACATAAATCATAAATTATTTTCTTGAAAAAGAAAAACTCGTAAAATTCCACACACACCTCCGATGGTGCTCTCCTGGTACTCGTGGAACTGGCCTTTGACAAAGCGCAGTACCAGGCTGGACTTGCCAACTGCAGACTCTCCCAGAAGCACCAGCTTGAACTGGCAGATCTTGTTGGCGGCGGCGGCGGTGCCGTTGGTCCGCGTCGTTCCTCCTCGCCCCGCCATGCCAGCACTAGAGGAGAGCAGGCTGGGCTAACGCCGGGACTGGAGCTCAGCAAAAACACAGAGGACGAGAGAGGGAGCAGAAGACACAAGGATCGAGACCAGGCTAAACGACGGATGGCGGGAGTCACAGATGGAGAAGTCGCAGGTGGACAAAACCTAGAAAATCCACAGACAGAACATATCGTTACGATCTGAAAACAAAAACAGTCATTCAGGAACATATAAACATCTTCCAACTCAATGAAGCTTACTCAACCACGACAAAGCTTCAAAAGAAGGATTTCTGCCAACCCCCCCCATATATCCGACAATAAGAGTCATTTCCTTTAAGGGTAGCATTTCACACAAATCTGAAAGCGTGTCGTGTTCTACCTCACATAACCTAGCAAAACTACTCCTGGGGTTTTTCCTCCACAGCCAATGAGTTTAGCAAGTGCCAGTGTCGTCCTTATTTGAGTCACACACGGAACTAACCTGAGGTGTTCACACGATTCAGAAAACAGCTGAATGATAAGAATACCTTGGGAGTACAACTGTGATGCAGGAACACACTGGGGTCATCGTTCTGAAGCCAGATTATACAGTTTAACAGGAAATCATTTGAGAGTTCACGTCGGACCTCGTTTACCATCGCGAAGGGGGAAAAAAAGCGGGTTTGAAAAGGAAGTCTGTGCACTGCCATGGAACGTTTACTTTAATACTCGTGTTTATTCTCATTAAACCATGGTTGCTGTAGTGTAGGCATGACTGCATGGACAAAATAAAAACTGGATGTGAGAAAACACCAGGAGAGGTGAAAGTAACACCAAAAGAACCGAGAAACGTTCGTAAAGATTAATACATTGTTAGAATATCGACTTTGAGATCACTTGTGTCATAGTACACTTTTCAAAAGGAGGCAGTGATTAAAATGACCTGCACCTAGCGAGAAACATGAACATGTTTACGTGACAAAAATGACAGGCAACGAAAATAACAGTTCATAGAAAGGCTTAGAATAAATGAAGAATAAACTATTCTTGGTAGGGAGGAATTCTTGTGGAGGTTAACAACAGGGATAGCAGATGGAGAAAAGATACAACTAATGTGGCCTATTTTACTATCGATTTAAGTTATGTTAGCCGGTGAAGCTAGTTGTGTGACTTCATATAAAGATACCATGACTGAACAGACGGTAGTATCTAAAGAGGCTTGGTAGCTAAAGGTAGAAAGTTAGGCTGTGTTCATATGCAACACCTTTTTTCTGATAAAAAGACAAACAAAATTAAACGCTATTCCAAAATGCAGTTGAGTGTCCCAAAAGAAACTCAGGGCGTTTTTGAAATCACGGTCTACTCCATAGGGTTATTATAAAACAGGTTCTGACCACTTCAAAAGAAGAAATAAATGTTGAGATAAAAATTTCTGTCTGTCCCCTTTATGTCCTCCGTTTGCCTATCGGACATCTTGATCTGGATGAGGGAACACCACTTTAAGCTCAGCTTGGCAAAAATCGAGCTTCTCGTCATCTCAGCCAGGCTCACTGTACAGCTTGGCTCAACCACACTCAAGCCAACCAGGACAGCCAGGAACATTGCGGTGAGTTCTGATGACTGCTTGACCTTTACACACCACATTTCCACAACTGCACGGTCCTGAAGGTTAATTCTGTATAACATCAAGAGAATCAGAACCAATCTCACTGAACAGGCCACACAGCTACTAGTCCAGGATCTTGTCATATCAAAACTGGACTGCTGCACCGCACTACTCTCGGGTCTCCCAGCCAGCTCCATCAAATCCCTTCAGATGATTCAGCATAGAGCAGCACGCCTCATCTTCAACCAGCCCAAAAGAACCCACATCGCACCCCTCTTCATCCCCTCTCCCTCCACTGGCTTCCTGTAGACACCCGTATCAAATTCAAGGCCTCGATGCTGACGTACAAGACCTTGTCTGGAACAGAACCCTCCTACCACAACTCTCTCCTGAAGGCTTACGGTCCCTCACGCAATCTGAGATCGGTTAATCACAGACGCTTAGGAGTGCCTACTCAGCATGGCTCAAGGTCCCTTTCCAGAACCTACACACTAACGGTCCCTGTGAACTTCCAACATCAATCCGGGCTGCAGAATCTGTCACTATATTCAAAAAACGTTAAAGGTTAACTAACCCCTAAAACACCAACCCCACATTATTTATTTTAAACAAAACAAAACTCTGGCTCTTACACCTCTACTCTGCACACTTTGCTTCTCTAGAACTCAATTAAAGATCTTGTACAGTAGCACTACTTGTATTGCTCTCCGCTTGATGCATCACTTTCCTTGTATTTCCTCATTAGTAAGTCGCTTCAGATAAAAGCATCTGCTAAATTAATAAATGTAAATGTATTTCAACACCTTTATTCTGAGTATATGTTCAAGTTATGGTAATCTTTCTGTTAGTTATGGATTCCTCACTACAGCCTCAAAAACTGGCAGTATAGAAAATGACCTGTGGCAACACCAATGCTCGCTTAAATGACTGGTAACGAAATTAAAAAAATAAAATAAAATGACAAAATCATTAAGTTACAGTGGTGCTTGAAAGTTTGTGAACCCTTTAGAATTTTCTATAAATCTATATAAATCCAGAAATACCTAAAATTTCCCTACCATCAGATTTTCACACAAGTCCTAAAAGTAGACAAAGATCACCCAATTAAACGAATGAGATGATAAAATTATACTTTGTCATTTATTTATTGAGGAAAATGATCCAATATTACATATCTATGAGTGGCCAATGGAAATGTTGTGGAAAGTCCTGAAACAAGCCGTTCATGTGAGAAACCCCACATCTCAGAGTTGAAGCTATTCTGTACTGAGAAATGGACTAAAATTCCTCGGAACCGATGTGCAGGACTGATCACCAGTTACCCCAAACGTTTAGTTGCAGTTATTGCTGCACAACAGGGTCACACCAGATACTAACAGCAAAAGATTCACATACTTTTGCCACTCACAGAAATGCAACATTGGATCATTTATCAATAGTCAAAAAAAAAAAAAAAAAAAAAAAAAGTACAATATTTTTGTTTAATTTGTTTAACTGGCTTTTCTTTATCTACCTTTAGGATGTCTGTGAAAATCTGATGCTTTCATATTTACGCATAAACATAGAACATTCTAAAGGGTTCACAAACTTTAAAGCACCACTGACATTTCAATTCAAATGCTTGATCGTCTCCTTTATTTGAGTAATATTTGTTGCTTCTTTTTATCCAACAAAACCATTTCACAATTATTGGCACCCCAACCTTTCGTACAAACTCTTCACCAACAGACAGCACGTCTACTAAAACACTGAATGAGAGTGGAGAATAAAAAATAAATAAAGATTTTTAAATCACTTACACATTATATCCTCCCGTGAGTGTCCTGAATACTGCTCAGATGCATGATAATGCAGATCTTAGAGTTAATTGGAACAAAAGCCTCTGTAATGAGCAGCAAATTGGAGGAAACTGAGGTGAATATACAGATTCCCTGCACCGAATGGAACATCCAACACCGCTGAAAGTCGAATACTCTAGGGTTATCCGAACATGATTCCAAGACATACTAGCACAAAATGACTCAAAACAGGAAGGAACCAGTCTTACAAAGCAGAGTATCAAGTCACTGTGAAACAGAGAGATGAAAATTTGATTTAGCAACAGCATGCATGGTATTGGTTCTCCTCTTGTGCTTGAAGTTTATTTACTTTCGTTTGTCCAGTGCAGATATACTTTCTACCATAGGGGATGTAGCCACAGACCCATTTCAAAGAGAAATTAGAGGCAGGTCTGTTATTTCCAAATCAACCATAGTTATATTAAAATAAATCAGCGAAAAATTTAATAATTTTTTTGTAAAAAAAAAAAAAACAAACTGCTAAAAAGGGTGCTAATGCAAATGTGCACATATGGACGCCTCCGTGTTCGTCTTCTGCAAGCATCGAGCCAGCTAACCATGATGAGTGATGTATATTTTCCTTCTCAGGACAGGGAGTTGCTATAGATAATAAATTTAACAGGCTAATGTGTCTCTACATTGACTGAACGGAAGCCATGTTGATCAAACGTCAAGTGCTGATTCCGGAGTTGAGGAGGCCGTTTCATTTCCGAGTAGGAATCACGAGTTGAGGGGACGTTTCCTGTGTCCAACAAAGCCAGCAAAGCTTGTGGTTCAGTCCCGGTGGGGTTGTGTACATGATCAAGGTAGCGTAATGGTCATATGGTAGGGGCTTGACGAATCAGGGAAGGATACGCAATGATCCAGAAGACCCAATCAGGGAGCGAATGCAGGCAGAGACACACCTTCATTTTGGTCTGTTTACACTGAAACGCAAACCCGGAGTTTTTAAACTAAAACAGGGTCTTTGGTGCTTCCAAAAGTCCCCATTCTTGACCGTCAAAAACGCCGCCGTAGTGTCGACGACAGGCGTAACTGTAGTACAAGGTACGTGTCTTAAAACGAAAACGTAAGTGTAAACAAGGCCTGACTTTCTAACAGATGCAACAGGTTCAAGAACATCATACAGGTCTATTAATCAATAAAACCACTAAATATAACATTTCAATCATAATAAATGGGACATTGCGACAGACAATGAAGTAAGTGGAGTGTTTCTTATGGCACATTAACTCCTACAGGAATTGTCCGGGCAGTGGTCCAATCCACTGGTGGAGTTCTTTACATATGCTGAACGTGCACACATGTATGTTCACTAAATTATTATTACTCTTGCCTAGATTATACAACGAAAAATTTTACATTTTGATCGATTCTAGAAACGGGATACATCCGATAACCGCTATTGGAAGAAGAAGAAAAAAACATTTCTGAGCTTGTCTGTGCACGAGTAGATTTTCCAGCCAACACCATTATTTTGGTTTCACTCATGTTAACTTGCTGCCAAAATATACGGCAAACAAAACAGAAAAACAAACCGCTTCATTCCTAATGAAGGGTGGCTGAAATTATTAGTCAGTGCTGCTTGAACAGGAAGCAAACTAATGAATCATGAAATTCCTCCTAATCATATGTCCTTCATATGAAAAAGATATGAAGAATGTATTGAAATTTAAACCTGTAATGTCCTCGAACTCAGAGCAAAACTGACTACAATACTACTTGAGGGAGAGGAGAGAAAGAAAAAAAAAAAAAAAAAAGTTATTCATTATTCCACCTTGGAGTATCTTCTCGAGTGTGAAAGAGAGAATGCTGGTTATAGTAGAAGAAAAACTTGTGCTCAATTTCCTTGTACTATTTTTTGTTCTGGGACAGGGTTTTATTATCCAAGCAGCAAAAGTGAGAGACTATCGTTCACATCATGAAGAGGAAAGGGAACATTACTGAACACAAAAATAGGAAATGCATCCCTGGATATCGACCCAGTTTCCTGTGAACCTGCCAATGGATTGTGTGAGCATTTGCAAGAGAAGACCGTTTGCCTATCTGGGTTTACAGAAGCATTCTGCAATACAAATATACAGATAACACTGTTGCTTATTCAAACACACACTTAACCAAAGCCAAAGATATTGTTCTTAAGATGTGTTAATATTATTTTAAAAAACTACACCACAGCATTACAAACTCTTGAACCCGATTGGTCAGAATGTGTCGATTCTCTTTCTTTATACCACAGCAATGGTGAATTCTCCGATCAGAATGGTCACCTCAGATGGTAGTGCTGGCTGTAATTCAAAACATGGGACTTCTAGGACACACCACATAATCGAAGCGTAATAATAAATGGATTTTGAAATGACACGTGTCATCTCGTAAACAGACATTTATAACCGTTGCTATGGTGATGTTTCTGTAAAGTGTGAATATCGATGGAAGGACTCCAGTGTCAGAGTCTAAAACAAATGCCTGGTGGGGGAACGACTGTTTATAGCAACTACAATGGTAGTGATAGCAGGAACTGATGTGTTTTGCGGACGTTCCACAACATTAAACGTAACGATAAATGGTTAAAAAGTACGACACTTGTATAACCCCTTGCTAGACTTGCATGACTTCCAGGAGATAACAGTAATTCTGCTTTACACGGAACCGCATTACACCGCACTATCATTGATTGTTTTCCTCGAACTACATGCCCAGTCATGTTCCATCACTTACATATCACGGTAATGAAGCTTACTATGCTAGGACAAATCTCCAAGCACACCAATCCTCAATCCAAAAGTTCTTCTCATCGTGTCTTGAACGCATTAACACAAGGGGATTTCTGCTTGTACCAGTGCGAGTGAAAGACTGACATGCTAAACATTTATATATCAACCAGCTAATTTCCCTTCACCTTAATGAGCAACGGCTCACCAGTGACGGGAAATCAGTGACCCTGCAATAAACCGAGTAACCAGATCTCTCTCGTAACTGTACGAGACGGAGATTTATTGCTTGATGACCGAGAGGATCGCTAAAAACGTCCGAATGAAAGACCTGCAAGGATGAAACGGGGCATTATTTTTAATCATGTCCTCGGAGTACACCCGCAGACCATGTTGACAAGCGCCGAATTAAAGGAATGTGAATAATCGGCATGTGACTCCAACACGACTTCTACTTACTCAAATCACGCTACGTCACTCCAAGCACGAGTGGTCGACGTGAGAGACTTCAAACTGAGCTAGCAAGTTTCGCCTTCACGTAGCAGAGCAAATAACCACTGAGATGTGATAAAGTGGTGGAGGCTCTTACCAAAACGCCCAGCTGTGGACTGACACACAGTTTACAGAAACATACTGCATCACATGCAACATTAAATCCAATCTCAAACCTGATGGAAATATTCTGTGATTGTGTAGAAAAGACCAAAAGTCCATCCTGGTGCCGTACAGCACAATAAAGCTTTCGATTCCAGCATTACGGATGTGTCTGATCACTTGCATGAGCTTATCATGCAACCTTCCTGAGACGTCACAAATATACAGACGGGTGATAAATTAAAGGAACGCAAGGCATTGAGCAAACAGAGCACCTTCGATACGTAGTACACGCCTCTGGAACCGTACTGGAACGATGAACACCATTCTCACCTTCAGCTAGTATTGTAAAGAAAAGATGGTGGTGGAGAGCGCGGCGTAACACGTCGCTCCGAAATCTCCCCTAAGTGTTCGATAGGATCCAGACCTGGTGACTGTGAAGGTGAGAACTTCCGTGAGCTTTTGTGCCCTGGGATGGGGCGGTGTCATCAAAGGAGAGACCAAGCCCATCCAGAGGACCAGCAAAATGGCACCTATAGTTTAACTGGTTTCTTTCTTTCTTTCTGTATACATGTAACAGTTCCGCAGAATTGGACGTGAAATCAGATGGAGTTATGAAGATCTTTAAAGAAAGTGTTAAACGACAGAAAAATGTGTCATTTAAAAAGCTGTTCTGAGCTATACGCTTATACATAACCCAATTCTTATATTCATTAATATATTAAAATACTGAATATTACCCAGAATAATTCTTGTATTGTAAAAAAAAAAAAAAAAAAAAAAAAAAAAAAAAAAAAAAAAAAGACAATCCAGAAACACTATGATGCAACTGGATGAAATAAACCAACATTTTCTTAATAATTCAGTCAGAGTGGTTAAAAAGCAGGCCAACATGAGTCATACAAATCAATATTTACTTTTCCTAATAATTCTCGCTTCACACTAACGTTTGAAATTTGCTCATCGTCGAGTTAAAACGTGTCTCGATATCTCATACACACACACTTTTTTTTTTTTAAGTAAAAGAAGAAGGTGGGGAGGGGTCTCTTGCATGTGACCCTGACACATGGATGTGTCTAGAAATCAGGCCACAGAGCCGTCATCAGCACTCCCAGCAGCCTGCAAGGTCTAAACGCAACACTCTAGAAATGACTCAGTGTGCTGAGCCAGTCCCATTTAAACACAGACGACATGATTCCACTTTCCTTTTCTACTCCTCAAAGTCGCACACACTGACGCACGCCGTAATCACCCATCTGACCTTCGAGCCTGGAACTGGGATCGACTCGATCGGTCTCATTTCCTTTCCTGTAGCAAAAAACACACCCGGGAACGATCCACACCATCCGAGAAGTCCTCCGAACAGAAGACGAATCCACGAGCAAGCGACAACCTTCGTTACCACCTGTACAGTACCCCGTACTCATTAGTTCAGAGGAGTGCAAAAGTTTGGATACCCTTCTACCATAAAGGAAACAAGGAAAATGTCATTTACACCGACTTGTGTTTAAAAAAAAAAAAAAAAAAAAGAAGATTTTTAGTGTTGGGTTTCCTCATGATCACAGGTTACATTGTGCATGTTGAAACATTATTACTGTAACATTTCTGAATATCCAGTTGTGCTAAACAAACTATTTTTCTCTTGGTTTCACCTTTCGGTTTAGATTATTCATTTGTCTGCAGACAACTATACAGTTAAACTACACAGCCGTGGTTCTCATAGTGGGATTCATAAAGCAAAGCCCAGGGGTGCTGTGCATTTTAAATACTACCTTATAAATATTAGCTCGGATGGTGGAAAGTTCAGGAATTAATGACAAACCAAGATATTACCGATATAGGGCGGCTGTGGCTCAGTCAGTAGAGCGGGTTGTCCACTAATCCACTAACCGTGGGGTTGGCGGTTCGAATCCCGGCCCGGGTGATCCCATGCCGAAGTGTCCTTGGGCAAGACACTGAACCCTAAGTTGCCACTGATGGCAAGCTAGCACCTTGCATGCAGCTCTGCTACCATTGGTGTGTGAATGTGCTCTCATTAGTAAGTCGCTTTGGATAAAACCGTCTGCTAAATGAATGTCAATGTCAATTACCGTATACATTTAATCCATCCATCTTCTACCGCTTACTCCTTTATCAGGGTCACGGGGAACCTGGAGCCTATCCCAGGAGGCATCGGGCACAAGGCGGGCTACACCCTGGACAGGGTGCCAGTCCATCACACACACACACACACACACTCATACACTTAACATCCAGTATTAAGACTAATCTTTTGGATGATGTTCAGAGAAGTTCCAACTTATTTTATCCCTGACTGTATAAAGTCTAGGAGACCTGTGCACAGGGGGTGCAAACTTTTGCACTCAGCCGTAGCCTCACAGACCAGCCAACAACTCAAACACACCCGGAAGGAGTTAGAATTTATTTTAATCAATTTCCCCATGGATTTAAGAAGAAGAAGAAGAAGCAGCAGCCAGTAATACAAGAATAAGCGACAGGGAGTGGTGCACAGCAGCAGCAGCAGCAGCAACGTTAAGAAAGCAGAAGCTCTCTCACTTCACCTCACCTCCTCTCTCCTTCCTTTTTAAAAAAAAAGAAATACAATGAATTACTCATTGATATAAATCCTGTAAATCAGCCACGCGCGTCTGTTTACACCAAACACGAGCGCAGTCTTAGCATAGTTTCACACCCCGAGCCTAGCCCACACAGCAGCGCGAGCTAACCAGCTAACTAACTAACTAAACTACGCTAACTAGCGGATTAATGACCCACCTGGAGAGAGACACGGGATCATTCCAAGCTAGCTAAGGCGGCTAACTTGCTAGCGTAACAGGTTAGCATCTAGCAGCTGACGCTCGGTCGATGACACAGGCGATTTACTCCAGCGAGCAGAATGACCGCTGATATATTCATATATTTATATCTATATATATCTATATACACACACACTCTTAACACTCGGGCATTGTCATGTCGATACATTCAACCCGTGTTTACATTACCTTAGTAAACGCTTCTCAAAATGTTGATTGAACGCAAACTCCCTTTTCGCCGCCCCAAGACGTCTCTAGTCTCTAGTCCAGCCGACGGGCCCCGGCCTTCACTTCCGCCTGCGGGAACTGACTTCCGGATCCGCCTACTTCCGGGTGAAGGGAGTGACTGCGGCCACAACTATTTCAGTCGGTCTATGTAGTGCAATAAATTAATAAATAAGAGGCGTATTTTTTTTTTTATGTTTTTTTTTTTAAATAAATAAATTTACATAGGGGTGTCAAAGTTCTTTTAGGTAAGGCTGACCTAGTGAGAGTGTTGAGGTGACCATATGGTATTTGGACACTTGAGGGCAAATTGCCAAAATGAGGGGTTCAAGGTGGCATCGTGGCAGAGTGTGTGGCATGGAAAGGTAGTTGATATATACACAATATGGCCAAAGGACATTAGGGGGGTCCAAGCGCTAACCCCCCCCCCCCCTTGCGTGCAGCCAAACTTCCAAAATTTAATACTGAAATTTTGTATATATAGAAGATAGTTTTAGGATTACAGTTACTGATTGAAATCACGTGGTTGCTGAGTGAGAGAAGCTCCCACAGCATGGAGAAACTGCTAAAATACATCACCGAACTTGCGTTGAGTATGGACGAAACCAAGTGTACAATTGGAGGTGGGGGGGGGCATATTTTCCGTAACAAACGTGAATATATTAAAAAGAATATAAATAAATAAATAGATAAATAAAATAAATAGAATAGATGAAGAAAAGACAGATCCGTTTGCAGGGAAATTTAATGCGGAACATATAGAGAATATTTTCTCCTGTATATTGGGGGGGACAGATTGGTATTTCCTCAACATTGGGGGGGGGGGGTCACGACCCCCCCAAAGAGTGCGTGGTTACGCCCATGGCCAAAGGTATGTGGACACCCGAGTATCACACTCACACGTGGTTCTTCGACAAAACTTGTGTCGGCACACAATTGTCTGGGATGTCTTTGTACGCTGTAGCGTAACAATTTCCCTCCCATCATGGCAGTGCCCCGTGCACAAAGTGAGGTCCATGAATGCGTTTGCCGAGGTGCGACTGCACAGAGCCTTGACCTGACAGAAAAGGAAGGACACATGACGAATTCCAAGTGGCACAGGGTGTCAAAATGATTGCACCTACAGTAGGCATCAGCCGTATGTATATATATGTATATATCGGATATATATGTATATATATATATATATATCGGAGATCCTCTAACACCATGTTTCTGAAAATGGGGTAGGTAAATGTATTGCTTTTCTATCACATCATTGCTGGTGGAGATACTTCATACCTTCAACTATTAACTATTGGCCATCCATCCATCCATCTTATATAACACTTATCCTAGGAACCTGGAGCCTATCCCAGGGAGCATCGGGCAGAAGGTGGGGTACATCCTGGATGGGGTGCCAATCCATTGCAGGGCACATTCACATATCACATACTCATATGCTGCAGACACTTTGGACATGCCAATCAGCCTACCGTGCAAGTCTTTGGACTGGGGGAGGAAACCGGAGGAAACCCCCGCAGCACAGGGAGAGCATGGAAACTCCACACACACAGGAATCGAACCCAACCCTGGAGGTGTGAGGCGAACGTGCTAACCATTAAACCACCATGCGCCGTATTATGATTGTCATTGTTATTTTTTTAGGTCACTTCTCTGCCATTTCACACACACACACACACACACACACACACACACACACACACACACACATATACACATATACATACACACACACACACACACACACACACATTCATTCCTAGGGGTAATTTATCTTAACCATCAGTTCACATACTGGCATGTTTTTGGGTGGAGAGAGATAACCAGAGGAGGAAACCCACAAAGCCACAAAGAAAAGATGCAAAGAAACAGAAAGATGGTCTATTAGCATAAACAGCTGGTATACAGTGGTGTGAAAAAGTGTTTGCTCCCTTCCTCATTTCCTGTTCCTTTGCATGTTTGTCACACTTAAGTGTTTCGGAACATCAAACCAATTTAAACAATAGTCAAGGA
>JAFFST010053336.1:101211-111907 GCA_022414735.1 Noturus placidus
GAAGACTTTGGAGTGGCCTAGCCAAAGTCCTGACCTGAATCCTATTGAGATGTTGTGGTATGACCTTAAAAAGGCCGTTCATGCTCGAAAACCCTCTAATGTAACTGAATTAGGACAATTCTGCAAAAATGAGTGGGCCAAAATTCCTCCAGGACGCTGTAAAAGCCTCATTGCACGTTATCGCAAACGCTTGGTTGCAGTTGTTGCTGCTAAGGGTGGCCCAACCAGTTATTAGGTTTAGGGGGGCAATCACTTTTTCACACAGGGCCATGATGGTTTGGATTTTTTTTCACCTTTAATAATAAACACCTTCATTTACAAATTGCATTTTGTGTTTACTTGTGTTGTCCTTGACTATTGTTTAAATTGGTTTGATGTTCCGAAACACTTAAGTGTGACAAACATGCAAAGGAACAGGAAATGAGGAAGGGGGCAAACACTTTTTCACACCACTGTATATCCATGAATTAAGTAAAATTTCATTTAGATTTATACTGTTATTAAAAGTTTAATGCTTTTATTATTCATATATCTTATCTTTATATATTCTTTTCAAAATTATAAAGCTATGAAGCTATTTAAACTTCATGGTTACTCTTACTGAAATGTCACTCAAACGACCCACATAAATAATCATATGATTTTCATGTGAATCTTACAATCTTTTTTTAAAAATGTATTTATTCACACATATTTTTAGGACATTTATTTTAGGACATTTATTTTTCATGTCATCACATATGCGCCATTTACATATAATTCACACAACGTCTTGGTTAACTTGAGTTCACATGCAATTTCATGTTGAAATGCACCGTCACGTGTTTCCTGTGATGATCCTGATATTACTCACATCATCACACGTGAAAAACGTCTGATCACGTGATGTGACTGTCCATCTGAAATATCAACATGATGTGAAATGTGACATTTATTTTTTCCTAAGGGGAATTAATGACTTCTTGTTCTTCTTATTCTCATTAGTTATCAATGTAATTGCCAATTCTCACCTTAGGATGGTGCTACATACATGTACTACCCACAAGGCCATTCTTCAGCTTCTTTCTCATTATGTGTCTCTGTTCAACTTTCCATTTTAGTGAGTGTAAAAATCGAACTTACGCTGCCTAATAGCTTATTTTCCACCCACTCGTACTCAAACATAAACGCTGCTAATTACTACTAAGGTGGAATGAGACCAGGCAGTAGGCTATAATTTAAATGAAATCTCGTAACCTTCACCCACCATCTGCTTTATGCCATTAATAAGGATTTGGATAAGGATGCTCAGAGATACGGACTGTTCTTTCGTTTGATTTACAGTACAGCCTGTCTCAAATGATAGAATTTAATCTGAGCTGTTTCTTCAATGGCAGATGTTAGTTGCAGCTGAGTGGACATAGGAATGTATTCTATTTCAAATCAATTCAGCCAATTCCCACCGTCCATGTGGACGTATGAGCATCTGTAGCATACAGTATGTGTGATTACCACAGACAAGAATTTCAACACATTTCCCAGTACTGAGAAAACAGCTGAAACCTGTTTACTTGACATTCGCTTGTAATGAACGTCTAACAGCAGCTGTCAGGGAATCAAAATGGAAGGCATAAAATCACAACAGTACTGTTATAGAAAAAATAATCAACAACAGGCTGGACACACGAAGTGGAGTTACATTTATAAACCGATAGTCGATTATTTTCCCCTGACAGTATATTCAGTGTTTTATTGTATTGTATGTTAAAGTATTTTATAATTTGCTCATTTGCTTATTAATCAACAACACATCATAATTTTAATCGTTTATAGTTATATTGAACGTTATACAGAAATATAGTTAGTCTCTGTTTACACGTACATTATAGCAGCTATAAATACAGTAGTCGTTCCCTCACCATCTTTTTTTCCCCCCAAAAGACAGCAAAGAGTAAAGTCCTCTGTACCGTAAACTTTCCCATGGTGGAAAACGTACTGACTGCTGACTGTTGAATTCTCAAATCTGATTGATCAGAAGGTGTTGATTCGTTTTCTATAAGAGCAGTACTGCAAGGCATATCACTAGTTTATATTAATGCACTCGGGGTGCACGGTGGCTTAGTGGTTAGCACGTTCACCTCACGCTGCCAGGATTGTGGGGTTCGATTCCTGTCGTGTCCCTGTGTTTGCATGTTCTCCCCGTGCTGCAGGGGTTTCCTTCGAGTACTCCGGTTTCCTCCCCCAGTCCAAAGACATGCATGGTAGGCTGATTGGCATGTCCAAAGTGTCGGTAATGTATGAACGGGTGTGTGAATGTGTATGTGATTGTGCCCTGTGATGGAGTGTGTACTCCGCCTTGTGCCCGATGCTCCCTGGGATAGGTTCCACGTAACCCTGAAGGATAAGTGGTATAGAACAGGGATGGATATTAATGCACTCGTTCTAATATGTTATCGTTTCAATAATAATTTAACAAAGAAAAACATATAATCATCAATGGTGATGGTTTTCTGTAAGGAGATGTGTAGGCTATTTAATATCTTGGAGTTGCTGTATCACTTCACTTATGGAAGGAGTCTTCAGTGTCAGCGCTTTGTAACTTTGTAACATTTTTAGGACTTTTTAGCGTTGAGCATTTTCCAATTTCTTATTAATTTCAAGAGAGAGAGAGAGAGAGAGAAAATAAATAGAGGCTGGTGAGGGAGCGGTTAATAGAACCTGTCCAATAGAAGTGATAAGAGGAACTCATGGATGTTCTGCAGCATTAAAAATAATTATAAATGCTTTAATAATAACTGATGCAAAAAATAATTTTATGGCAAAATCGTATGGAAATTAAACACTTTAAGATGTGTTTCTGGAAAATACTGGAAAACTTCGCATCCAACCATGCCATTGTTGATTATTTTCCTAGAACGGCACTTCTCTTCTAGAATTGTTTTCTTCCTCATTAAATTGAATCAGGTTTTGTATGGTTTTCACCGCAGAGATATGTTTGAATAGTGCAGGAATGTTCCTGAAACTTATCTCTCATACTGTTCGGAGACGTCTTTATTATGCATGGATGCTGTGCAAATGTCCGTCATTTTTCTCCGCTGTACATTTGCACCAGTGCCTTTCTTCTTCATCTTATTAGTTTGATTTGTGACTGTGTGCCGTTATGCCTACAAGGATCTAGTTTTAATGCTTGTTTTTGGGACGTTCCACCACCCCCTGACTTTGGGGGACCATTAAGACTTTATTTATTTCTTATTTCAATCATGTTTTCAGATGTGTTGTACTTTGTATTTAAAGATTAGTATGGGTGAGTGCTGGGTGCAGCACATGGAGAGGACAGTTATTAAGACGGAGCAGTAGACAAGACAAGACAGTAGATGAGATTGGGATATGATTGGGCGTGTATGGGGGGAACCTATGAGAAGGGTGTACAAAGGGTAATATTTGAAATGTCAGTTAATATGTATAACACCAACTCTTGATTCGGTGAATGGCTTATGCATGTGTGTGTTATTAAGCTATGTGTGTTTGTGAGAATCGTGTTTAAGATATGCGGGATCTATTTTGATTGCTAATGAGAAGGGAAAATGAAAAAATTAAGTGTTGTGGTGCTGATCGGGGTTTACTCAGAGCCTGTGTATGAAACCTTCCAATATCGAGGCAATGGCTTATTATAAACTAAAACCATGGTCCTACATAAAGCAGCCACCATCTGTGTAGCAAGTTCTCATGCTGTTCCTTTACACGATATGTGATAACATGAAACCTTGTGATCTTGTGTGGATACCATAGTTACAGGATAAACGCAGATAGACAAGGAAAAAGCAAATGAGAGAGAGAGAGAGAAAGAAAGAGAAGAAAGTTCAAAGCTCAACCTGTTACTGACAGTGTCCACCAGACAGACAACCTGCGTGGGAAGCGTCATGCATTAAATCCTGTGTTTTTGTCTGACACAACGTGCTTTAGGGAATAGGGGGAATATGAGAGGAAGTAAACAAGTAGTTGTGTAATGCTCTCAGTGGAGTTATGCCTCAAATCACGATCCACCCACAGAGACCGCTGATCATGGAAACAAACTCTGCATCGGTGTTTTTGCAAAAACTAGCATGTTTAATATATTTTTGTTCGCATACATTACACTTTAATCAGCGTTCGATGCAATGAAACGGTACTTTACTTTACAGAGCATAAAGGAAAAATAATTCTGTTCAGTAAATACAAATAGGACACCAAAATGCAGGCAAACACATTTTCATCATTTTAAGATAATTCACAAAACCTCTAAAAATGTCATGATGGTCAAGTTTATATTTGGTTTTTTATTGTTGTTTTTTTTTTTTTTTTTACGGTCAAAATGCCTTAAAATGCTATAAGAAATCAGCATCACATGTAATAATTTGTAAAAAAAAATGAATATGAAAATAGAATCCTCACACACCTTCAAGAAATTTCTTTTTTTCATTATAAAGTGTGAAGGATAATATTACTGCAGCATTAAATAACTGGAAACCCAAACGATAAGCTACTCGAAGCATATAATCGCACGTCTTACAAATATTCCCTTCTGCCGCCGTGCTGTGATCTGAGCAACAAAAGCAGCGAAAGAACGAAACGCAGAAAGCACAGAAGGAAATATCTCGATCATGCAGTGTGGAAATTTAATTAGCACAGCATTCCTTGTGCCAGTATTGGCTTCTCTATAATACATTTACTTTAGGCTGCACAAATGAACTCAAGCAGCATATCCACGGTAGAAAAGTTAGCATGCGTTCCAGAAAATATTTTTAAATCAGACCCTTGATCAACATCCACTGCAATCTCGATCACACAGGCGGTTCAGAAAAACATGTATCATATTACCTGCTCAAAATGCATTAAACTCTGTTAAGCACTTAAAATGGGAAATAAATGTGTGAATGATTTGATATGTTAAAAACAGTTTTATTTTATTCTGCTAGATAGCTAGCAACCTGTGGCATTAGCTAGAGTCAGGGTGCTCGATCCCGGACTCGGTCTCGAGTCTTATCATGAAAAACTCAGACTTGTCATGGACTCTGGTGAATTTGTACTCAAACTTGACACGGACTTGGACATTTTGGACTCTGTCATTTTTCCGAGTAGCTACAGTCGACTCCATGGAATTGCAGGGGGTGGGGTGGGGTGGGGGGGGGGGGGGGGGGGGGGGGGGGGGGGGGTCGGTGTAGCTACCTCCCTGAAATGAGCTTTTGCAAGGTAAGACGTCAGCATTAAATTAAGATAACAAGAAATGAATGAATGTCTCCCTGACACACACACGCACAGAAAGCACACTCATAGTGCGAGTACCGAATTGAGTTCACTTTACGCTTGCATCTTGCGTCAGAAACTGATCAGGCTTTTTTAGCAAGTCTAATCTGGCCATTGTCTTCTTGGTATAAAGCATCTGTATTTACATTCATGAAGGCATTTCTTGATTGTAGACTGTTCTCAACTTGGTTAGATGTTGTAGTGTTTTTCTTCACTCATTGCATTTCTTCTTTTAAAGAATGTACCAAATTGTTGATTTGGCTACTCCTAAAGTTTCTGCTATCTGTCTGATAATGATAGTCTTTATTGGTCACAGGGAATTTCTTTTCTTCACATACCTCAGCATGTCAGGACGTTGGGGTCAGAGCGCAGGGTCAGCCAGGATACATGGCACCTGGAGCAGAGAGGCCTTGCTCAAGGGCCCCACAGTGGCAGCGCTGGGGCTTAAACCCCCAACCTTCCAATCAGTAATCCAGAGTCTTAACCGCTAGACCACCACTGCCCCATAAGTCCATTTTGTTTTTTTCACTGTAACAGTGGCCTCCTTCACTTGCATCAACACCTCTTTGGACTGCATATTGATAGTTCCCATGAACAGCTACCAAATACAAACTCAACCCTTGGAATCAACTCCAGACCTTTTATCTCCTTAATTTGTCATGAAATCATGAAGAAACAGACCACACCTGGCCATGAAACTGCTTGTCAGCCAATTGTGCAATTACCTTTGAGCCTGTGAAAATGAAGGGACTTCAGTTAATGCATTGTTGCTGTTAAACTCCTTGAATTAAAGCGGAAAGTCTACACTTCAATCACATATTGATTCCATTGTGGTGGTGTACAGAGGCAAAATGGCGAAAATTTGGTCACTGTCCAAATACTTATGACCGGACTGTATATCCTGAATAGGACACCTAGAGTAGACAATCCATCTCCCAGCATATTTCTGGAAAGTGGGAGGAAAGCGGAGAACCTGAATCACAGTCATGTAGACACAGGGAGAACATGCGCAACCCAAGCTAAGGATCGAACTGCCCACTGCACCACCCAATCTACATTTTTAGCACTTTTAAATATTTCATAAATAAGTGAACATGACATTGACATTGTATTATAATGATTTGACTCAAAAGGATGGAGCTGCACAAGTAATTCCTTGTAAATCTTGCTCACTAAGGTTGCCACTGCAAATAGGATGACCCGCGTGTCCTATTTGCAAAGTGCTAGTGAACGGTATCCTATTTTTAAGTAGCCTAGTTTTAAATGGTGTTTAAAACTTGCTGAACTTTGCTGTTAGAAACACAGGGACAAATCCAGGGCCAAAATGTAAGTGTTTTCAGGATCTTTATATCTGAAAGACACAAGTGAAGAATTATGGCATCTTATGCTTCTAGAAACTGCTTTACCCTCCTATACGTGTGGCACATGGCCGCATGTGTGATACGTAGGGGGGGATTGTTTTAGCCCCTACGGAGAAAGATACTCCTCTCCTCTACTGCCATATCAGCTACTGCCATTCGTACACTAATAAGTCAGCTTTTTTAGACAACGAGGACCTGATATTAGATAAGGACTCCCAGGGCCGTCCTTATCTCATTGTCCTTTTTCTCCTCCCCATGGAGAGATCTAGTATATTAGTTATATAGACCATATTAGTTATATCGACTGTTTTGTTGTTGTTGTTGTTGTTGTTTCTCAGTACCGTACTTGATACAGCATGGATGCCTTGAATCTTTATTTTTAAGTCAGAACCACACCTTTTCGTAGAAACACTGTTTTGACTTGGATAGCCAAATACAAACCGCCTCAATCCTCTTATAGAACATTTATCCATCCATTTTCCATTGTGCCGCTTGTCATACACAGGGTCAGGAGGGAGCCTAGGGCCCATCGCAAGACACTCTGGACAGGGTGCCGACCCATCGCAGGGCACAGTAACGCACACATTCGCACACTACGGACAATTTGGAAATGCCGATCAGCCTACAACGCATGTCTTTGGAATGGGGGAGAAAACCGGAATACCTGGAGGAAACCCTGAAGCACGAGGAGAACATGCAAACTGCATGCACAGAGGGCGGAGGTGGGATCCGAACCCCAAACCCCGGAGGTGCGAAGCAAACGTTCTACCCGCTAATCCATTATTTTGTTCCATTTGATGGGTGACACTTTTGGAAAGTTCTGGAACTGACTACCTAGGGCTTCTACACGGAGGGGACCGTTAAGGGGCCTGGATTAAAAACTTTTCAGGTAATGGGAAGTGAGCTCATAGAATCCGCATTTGCTCCGGACTAGACTAGAAGCATACAGAAAACTTCCACTTCCGGTGAAATGTCTTTCATGCCATGTTTTTAGCAATGATTTTGGTTTTGGTTTGCTTGGCATCCAAATCTCCCCACATCACACTCTGATCTCTATGCTTCTTGCACTTGAGAGAATATATAATTACATTTGAAGAGTTTGTATCTCTATACCTGTTACCATTTAAACTTTCATGTCTCATTTAGTTTGAAATGCCAAGCAGCCCTTGTTCTTTGGTGAAGCTAGCTGCAATGGAGATTATGAGGTAATAGTGTCAAAGCAAAGCAAAAAAATAAAAAATACAAATACAAATGCAATTTTCTGTGCACACTGTAAACTCTTTGCAACACCACTGCTTTTTTGGAGGAGCTGGCATGCACGGCACTTCTTGACATTGAAAGTGTTGAGAATGAAATGTATTAACAACTGTATTTAGACCCCTGCAGGACCAAAGCTCTCTGTATCGGTCATTTCCCCTGTAGAGCTCGGGGTGGGTTCATGCAGGTGAACAGGACTCGACCCGACCAGGTTGTTCTGTCTAGGCCCTGTCGGCAAGTGTAAGGAGCTCGAGCTACAAATCCCGGCATGCATAAGTGGACTGACTGCTGTAAAGGGCTGCGATTGGCCAGTCGGTGTAAGAGCGATGTGGATGGGTGTGGAACGTTGGCATGTGAGGTCAGGGGAGGTCGGCAGGCTTAGAGAGGAGTGTGACTGACTAAGGCTGCTATGCAAACACAGAGTTTTACTTGGAGAGTTTGTTTGAGGTGCCATCCTGCTAGGTCCTGAGACTGAAGGGAAGCTCGGGGCCAAGCTGAGAAGACAGGGCACCGATCGGCCAGCTGAGTGACCCATGTATTGTGAAGTAGGTGTTGTCCTGGATGTCTGGTACGGGCTAGGCTGACTCTCCAGTCCCAAGGCGGAGAGTCTTTCCTGTTCGGAGCAGCACAGAGAGTGAGGGCAGGTGCTGTGTGGAGGACTGGGAGGTGGATGGAGATGCTCCATTTCGACTTCCTGTCCCAGAACAGAGCCTCTTCCACAGCCACAGCTGGGAGCTGTGTCCATGTTGAAAGACATCCGAGGGAGCCAGTCAGAGGGAGATGGTGTCAGGCTGGTGTTGCTGGTTTGTGCGTGAAGGCTAAAAGATGAGTATGGTGGGAGGGAGGGAGGGAAGTGAGGCATGGTCATGTGGGTATGCAGGAAGTGCATCATCTCATGCAGACCTTTGGCCAGATTGGACACTTCCTGGTTTAGGCAGTTCATCTGAAACACAGGAAACAAAGGTTATGCAGTAATAATTGTTTGTTATTTAAGTAATTGTTGAGTAGTTAATTGAGTCCATTTGATTGATTGATTGATTGATTGATTATCATTTTGTGTTTGACACAAATCTGCTTAGTGCAAAGAGTGTTTTCCAGCTCGTTGGTCTGTTCCCATGTGTGTTCTTAGATTTGCCTTTGATTAGTTTTTTATTTATACCGTCATGTTCCCAGCTCGTCTTGCCTGCCAGCCATGGACTCTGACTTTAAATAAGTATTAAACACGCAAAATTGATATTTTAATCATTGCTGCTTTGTGTGTCTCTCAGTAAACCGTTCAATCATTCCGAAAATAAATATTTCTCTTGTAGAATATCTCACATCCTCATTTGTCATGATTCTCACAATTGAAGGACAGTGGAATGAAAAGTGTGGTGTAAATCAGGCTGGTGTTCCAGATTAGGTAGCAAAAGTGTTATCTTTAGGGTCCCACAACCAATTTCCTTTTTAACTTGTTCTTTTTAAAAGGCACAGTTTGTTAATTTTATGGCCCTGTTGCCTGCCAGGCAAATTGCTATGAAAACACTGAAAAGACCCCGTCTCCTCCAACTGACCGTACCACCCCCTCTATTGCACTACTATAATCCTATTAAAGTTGAAATGTGGTATAGTTTAATTTTTTCAACTAGAGGTGGATCAAATTTCAGTGCTGAACAACCTTTCCAGATCCCTTGCACAGAAATATTACGAATCACGATTTTTTAAGTGTCTCTTTCAGTTCTAGAATTATTAGTTTAAAAATACTTTAAAAAAATTGCAGATTGCATATTTAAACAGGTTCATTTTATATACAGGTTGTAAGTCAACTTTTCATTTACATTAAATAAATACATCCATCCATCCATCCATCCATCTTCAACCGCTTACTCCTTTTCAGGGTCACGGGGAACCTGGAGCCTATCCCAGGGAGCATTGGGCACAAGGCGGGGTGCACCCTGGACAGGGTGCCAGTCCATCGCAGGGCACAATCACATACACACTCACATTCATACACTACGGACACTTTAGACACGCCAATCAACCTACCATGCATGTCTTTGGACTGGGGGAGGAAACCGGAGTACCCGGAGGAAACCCCCGACGCACGGGGAGAACATGCAAACTCCGCACACACATGGTCCCGACGGGACTCGAACCCTGATACATCATAAATCTAAATCATGTACAGTAAAAAGTGTAGTTTTGCCCAACACTAACATGCAAGTGTGTGTGTGTGTGTGTGTGTGTATTGAATACCTCTGTGTTGAGTTGGGAGATGCTTTGTCTAACTTCTTCTGTCTCAAGTAAAAGGTTTGCATTCACCTGTAAGTGATCTGAAAAGCACAAACACTTATTTAAAAGTAAATTTAATTGTGAATTGTATTATGTACAGTATCTCATAAAAGTAATTACACCCCTCACATTTTTGCAAATATTTGATGATATCTTTTCATGTGACAACACTGAAGAAATGACACTTTGCTACAATGTAAAGTAGTGAGTGTACAGCTTGTGTAACAGTGTAAATTTGCTGTCCCCTCAAAATAACAACACACAGACATTAATGTCAAAACCACTGGCAACAAAAGTGAATATACCCCTATTTGTATTTATTTGCATTTCTTTCAGAATTGTGGAATTAATTATTATTCATTTAAAAGAAGGTATAAAGGGCAGACCTATCGATATCGGTTACCGGTATCGGCTGAGAAATTTAGTGTCAGTGTGTCTCTTGTAGGTGTATATGTCACGCTGGGCAAATACCAACACGATACTCTGAAAAAAGGACTAGGAACAAAAATACTCCAGCTAATAAACATGAAAACAAAACCTGCTTC
>JAFFST010053336.1:148242-160707 GCA_022414735.1 Noturus placidus
GGCCCGGGGGGGGGGGGGGGGGGGGGGGGGGGACGTTTGGTTTGGACGTGGTGGGATTTGTAACCTTTTCCTCATCAGGCTGAGCATCAACAACTCTTTTTTCTGAGGTCCTCTGAAATCTCCTTTCTTTGTGCCATGATACACTTCCACAAACGTCTGATGTGAAGATCAGACTTCGATAGAGCTCTGTTCTTTAAATAAAACAGGATGCTCTCTCACACCTGATTGTCATCCCATTGATTGAAATCACCTGACTCTAATTCCACCCTCAAATTAACTGCTAATCCTAGAGGTTCACATACTTTTGACACTCACAGATATGTAATATTGGGTCATCCATCCATCCATCCTCTACCAGTTACTCCTTTATCAGGGTCACGGGGAACCTGGAGCCTATCCCAGGAGGCATAGGGCACAATGGGGTACACCCTGTACAGGGTGCCAGTCCATCGCAGGGCACAATCACACACCCATTCATACACTACGGATACTTTAGACACGCCAATTAGCCTACCATGCATGTCTTTGGACTGGGGGAGGAAACCGGAGTACCCGATGGAAACCCCCACAGCACGGGGAGGACATGCAAACTCCGCACACACATGGCCTCGGAGGGACTCGAGGCCCGGACCCTGGAGTTGTGAGGCAAACGTGCTAACCACTAAGCCACCGTGTGCGTGCGTAATATTGGGTCATTTTCTTCAATAAATGAATGAGCAAGTATAATATTTTTGTTTCATTTCTTTAATTTGGTTCTCTTTATCTGCTTTGATCACTTGTGTGAAAGTCTGATGATGGTTTAAGTCATATTTATACAGAAATGTAGAAAATGGTTCACAAACTTTCAAGCACTACTGGATGTGTAAAAGTTTTTTTTGTTGCTGCTGTTGAATGCCTATAATTACTCAGTAATTGATGTTACGGATGTTTTTGCCCTCGCAGTTAATACCTTGACCAGCTTGCGGAGCTGCGTGCGAATTGAACTGCTGGTTATAGTGAACTATTTGAATTGGCTTTTTAATTAAACAAAAGCAGCTTTAACAAACGTGATACAACATGTGCTCATGAACATAAATGAGAAATGTCTTTGCATTCGCTCTGATAATTTATCCACCTTCTTGTGCTAATCCTGTTTCCTGCAGGTCTAAGCTTCTTACTTCATTAGACAACAGGAACAGGAAGAAACCCAAACTGTGGCCATGGCAACTTCACTTTCAGCTAAGCATTAGCTTTGCTGCTTACACTATTATGTAAGACTGTAAGAGAGAGAGAGAGAGAGAGAGAGAGAGAGAGAGAGAGATTACATATAGAACTGACTATTTCCAGAGTATTTCACCAGCCTCCGGCACTTTCTACTAAATATATCGAATCTGTATCATTATTTTGCACGCCCATCCATGTATTAATATTAGTGCATCAGTGACCCCTTTTTCACAGCCCAGCACTCAGTTATGTTTCTAATTTATTGTCCAGTTAAAGGAAAGAGTAGTAGTTTAATCTGTGAGTAAGATTGGTTCTGCTCTCACACGGATTTCTTCCCGTCTCCTGTGAAAACACGCATCCACTCACATCTGCTTCGCTCAAGACACACAAAATTTCTCAGGCTTCTATTTAATCGGATTGCGTTTGGAAAGTCTGAAAACCGTCTCATTCATCCTGATCCATCATGAACGTTTATAATGGCAACCAGCCAAAAGTCATAACGTTCAGAAAGGGTCATTCATGATTTTTTTCTGCTTTCTACTCCTCTACGTTCTCGGGGGTAGAAGAAATCGGAATATGAAGAAACCGATACTTGTGTTTATATGGGTTTTTGAACAGGGAACAGTTTCTGAATGATCACATGTGTAATCTATAATAATATCTTTGCTTGTAAATGCGAATATAACCATCTCCTTGATGACAATCTAGACTGCTGCCACAGATGAACATGACAGCTTTCTATGAATTCTAACTGTTATTGTTTCTATAGACACAAATTGCATAGGGACTTGTATGGCAGATATACAATATCCACATACAGAACAACTGCATAATTGTTGAGATTGAAAGTGGAGTCTTTAGTGTCAGTGCTTCGTAACAATTAGAAGTACCTTTTTGCTTTTTTTTTTTTGTCTTATTAACTACAAGAGCGAGAAACAATGTTATAGCTGCTATAACATGAAGTGATAACATAACTAAGAGCTAAATGCAACAATAAATGGATAAAAAGTACAGTGTAGTGTGTATGTATTGACAAATTGCTGTGGTGTAAGAATTCAATTCAATTCGATTTTATTTGTATAGCGCTTTTAACAATGGACGTTGTCTCAAAGCAGCTTTACTGAAATATATAAACACAGGATATGGATTTTAAGTGTGTGGATTTATCCCTATTGAGCGAGCTGGTGGTGACAGTGGTGAGGACAAACTCGCTAAGATGATATGAGGAAGAAACCTTGAGAGGAACCAGACTCAGAAGGGAACCCGTCCTCATCTGGGTCACAACGGATAGTGTGAAAGTAAAGGGAAGTTCATTATGGTTTTTATATGAAGAGCAAAACACTGCAGGACATGTAGTTATAAGTTATAAATTATTGTCCTATAACACTATGCCCTGTGGTGCTTTATTCCTTACTTAACTCTTACAACATTTACATAAACTGCAAATCTGAAAACCAAATTCATCTCGTTTAAATCGATCAGAGGTTAGTCTTGCTGAGTCTCAAAAGAGTGCTGATTAAAATAGTAAATAAGATATCCCAGCATGCTTGCATATAGACTACAGGAAGCGGTCTGTGGCTGGTCATTTGCATGCCGTTAATCACATGACATCACATTTATTGTGTGAAAGCGGGAAGGTCTTGGTATCATTTGGTGTAAAAGAGGCGCAGACTCTCTAGAAAATGCTAGAAACCAGTAACTAATTCGACGACTCAAGGTTAGGGTTATGGGCGGGGTTAAGGATCATACCTTTTCTGGTGACTAATTTGTATAGAATTGTATAGAATGAACTCCAATCATAAAGCCGTTTGCCTTTTTTTCCCGAATTTCTACAAATGTTACACAAGATCGGATTAATGAAATGACGTTTTTTATGAATCATATTTTTGCTGTTTGTCGATGATGCAAATTTGATTGACAGGTACATTTAAAAGTAGCTGTGCTTCGTTCAAAAACAGAGAGAACAGAAAGCTTCTTCTAGGACTGTCGAGTACACAAATATGTATCTTTATATGCCGGCTGATGCACTGTTGCTTCGCTGTTGCATTATTCAGGTTAAATTAAACCGATGATTGGTGGGCGATGTTAAGAACTTGTTTTTGTTCCTGTGCCTGGTTGTGTAACAGCCTGTGCTAGTGAATGTTATTCATCCTGTGGGACAAGTATTAGGAGAAAAATAGCATCAGGCCATCATGTCCTACAGCCACCATCTCTGCATTTATCTGTTCTCCGTCGTGCTGAGGTCTGAGTAGGCGTGAGGAGATGACAAGCAGGCACTTTTATTGTATCTGTGCACAATAACTCGTCCTGGTGTTTCTGAGACATGTTTATACAGGCACCTTGAGGCTCACATGCACCCAATCCTGCTCTTCCAGTCCAAGATTACATGGCTGAAAGCCCTTTTCTGTTCTCACCCACTCTCCTTCATGATGACAAGAAAATGCATTAGTGCAAACTTTTGATGTCTACATTTGATTAAACAGGATCAAAGTTCACATGTACAGGTTTTCGCTGAATCCATTAACAAGCGGGTGGGTTCATCATGAGAGGTGTGACCTTAACATCTGTTAGATCGAGATTCGTTACAACACGGTATTTATGGAGCGCTGCTGCTAAAATCCATCATTTACAGGTCAAAAAACCTCTCTGATCTCCTCTATCATTTTCTGTTGTGACACAAAGAAGAAGAAAAACTCCTCAAATATTGTTTTTAAAGAAGCAACAATAAAAGAAAAGAAAAAGAATTTATACGTGGGCTGGGATAAATCCTGTTCCGCTGCGTTCTATTTCGAACTGAAGCCGTATCGCTGTATCCTGGTAACCCCGGCGATGGAAACAAGAACACAGCCATATGTTTCCTTCTTCATATTACCATAGCAACTGGACACAGGAAATGTTTTGTCTTGGTATTATGATAAGTAATGATAGTCAGTGAGACAGGTGTTGAGGTGACACTTGGCACATCACTGACTGTTCTCATACTGTCACTCTCAGCACTGCTGGCACGCAGCGAACACATGCTGTGTAGCAAAGTTACAAACAACACGGATTTACTCCACTTCAAAAGCAGGATTAATGAACGTGCACACACACACACACACACACACACACACACACAAACACACACGCAAACACAAAAACACACAAACACACACAAACACACACACACACACACACACAGAAACACAAACACACACACACACACACACACACACTTTGTTCTAATAATATATATACACTTATATAAGTACAGTATCTCACAAAAGTTAGTACACCCCTGACATTTGTGTAAATATTTGATATTTACACAATTTTTCATGTGACAACACTGAAGAAATGACACTGTGCTACAATGTAAAGTAGTGAGTGTACAGCTTGTGTAACAGTGTAAATTTACTGTCCCTTCAAAATAACTCAACACACAGACATTAATGTCTAAACCGCTGGCAAAAAAAGTGAGTGAAAACTTCACATATTCTCCCCATTCCTCTGGGTACTCCAGTATCCTCCCACAGTCCAAGGACATGTGTTTGACATCTCCAAATTTTCCATTGTGTGTGAATGTGTGTGTGGCCCCATCCATTGAGGGGACCCCGTTGGTTTGAGGGGACTCCTCCGCCTTGTGCCCCTAGCTCCTCGGGATAGGCTCCAGGCTCTCCCGCAACCCTGTGTAAGATAAGATAAGCGATATGGAAAATGGATGGATGGATGATAATCTGTGTTTACAGCTGGACCGGTGTTCATAGTGTATGTGTATCTCCTCCACTCGTACTACCGCCTGCACACAGACGCCTACAGGTTTTGTTAGTCATTCAACTTCACGTGTCTCTCCCTCATTATATCCCTCGCACCTCTGTGCTCTGTTTTAATGAGTCACACTCTCTTATCTAATAAATAACATACAGGTCTGTGGGACAAAAACATCCCATTGAGCAATAAAACAAGCTTAAAAACTCCAATTTCTGTATTCATGTCCATACCGTATACACTACAGTACAGCACGCTTAGACAATCCAACATCATGACAACAAAACGTCAATGCCAAATCTATTTATGAAGTAATAGGAGTGACACTGGACCTCAGAGTACCAATGACGATGACTAAACTAATCCCCTGACACAAAACAAACACACATTTACATGGAAAACATAGTCTGCTATTATATATATATATATATATATATATATATATATATATATATATATATATATATATATATATATATATAGACCTTGAGCTACGATTGTATGCGACTGTGTGTAAACTATTGCGCAAGTCAAGCTGATCATTTTGCTGATAATAGAAAAAGCTGAATATGAAGCAATTTGAAGGTTATTTCAATGTTCTGATGAAAAAAAACAACAACATTAAATAACCCTCCAGATTGCTTGCTGTTCTATGTACAAGAAGTTGACGAGTCACTGTTTGCTCACAGGCGTGCCTAGGACAAGACTAAAACAAAAAAAGGAAAAAAGTTAGGAAAACTGGAAACTCATTTAATCTGCAGTTCAGTCAGACTACTGGTTTAATATTGACAGTAGGCTCATTTAAAATGACAGAAGGAAGCTACAGTAATTGGAAAAGCTTGATCACACAAATAGAAGAACATCTTTATTTTCCACACATTGTTTTTTTTTTTTCTATTTTTAATCTACGACCCATTGAGTTTTTGTAAAATACAGAACTATACCAGAGCAAATTGGGACTATGCTCTTTGAGGTTCTTTAAGATGGTCTTCCTATAGTCAAGGGTTCTCTGCTTTTCTGACAGTTTTGGATATGGAACCATTCTGTTGAAGAGGGATTTTTTTTTGTTTGTTTTTCCAAGAGTGTACTTTGAGCTTAAAAAGAAAGATCTTGATGAATATAGACTGGGGTTTGGATGAATTTCTCAGCCTGCAGGTTTCCAGGAACAGGTTAGCTCATTACAAACTACCAGACCTGCAGACAGAGACAGACACTGTGAACAACCAGGGAGTTTGGACATCCAGGCCTGATAATGAGATCTGGTCAGGAGGTATTAATATATTATCTATGTAAGTAGCACTGACAGCAGTTCCTGCTCACAGGATTATATTATTGCCAATGTTGCAATACCTTAACGTTTCTATAGTAACATGAGCGAGGAGAAAAGAGAGGTTGGTGAGGGAATGACTGTTTATAGCTGTAATGTACACCGATCAGCCATAACATTAAATCCACTGACATTAATTATCATGTTAAAATGGCAGCTGTCGATATATTAGGCAGCAAGTGAACAGTCAGTTCTCAAAGTTGATGGGGGGGAAATGGGCAATGGTGAGGATCTGAGGAAAGGCCAAATTGTTATGGCTAGATGACTGGGTCAGAGCATGTACAAAATAGGAGGTCTTGTGGGGTGTTCCTGGTATGCAGTGGTTAGTACCTACCAAAAGTGGTCCAAGTAAGGACAACCAGTGAACCGGAAACAGGGTCATTTATGCGATTCGCGTGGGGAGCATAGGTTAGTGTCCCGTCTGGTCCGATCCCACAGAAAAGCTACTGTAGCACAAATTGCGTAAAAGGTTAATGCTAGCTATGACACAAAGATGTCAGAACACATTACGTCACAGCTTGCTGTGCATGGGACTGCGTAGCTGCATACCGGTCAGAATGCCCATGCTGACCCCTGTCCCCCGCCGAAAGCACCTACAATGGGCATGTGAGCATCAGAACTGTACCATGGAGTAATGGTAGAAGATGGGCTGGTCTGTTGAATCACAATTTCTTTTACATCATTTGGATGGCAGAGTGCATGTGCATTGTTTACCTGTAGGGAAGAGATTACACCAGGATGCACTATGGGAAGAAGACAAGTCGGCAGAGGCAGTGTGATGATCTGGGCAATGTTCTGCCTGGAAATCTTGGGTCCTGGTATTCACCTGGATGTTACTTTGACACGCATCACCTACCTAAACATTGTTTCAGACCAAGTACACCCCTTCATGGCAACGGTGTTCACTAATGCAGTGACCTCTTTCAGCTGGATAATGCCAAAGTGTTCAGGAATGCTTTGAGGAACATGAAAAAGTGTTGAAGGTGTTGACTTGGCCACCAAATTCCCCAGATCTCAATCTGATTGAGCATCTGTGAGATGTCCTGGATAAACAAGTTGGATCCATGAAGGTCCCACCTCACATCTTAGAGTTGTTTAAAGGATCTGCTGCTAACGACCACAGCACACCTTGTGAGGTCTTGTGGAGTCCATGCCTTGATGGATCAGAGTTGTTTTTGCGGTACAAGGGGAACCTACACAATATTAGTCAGGTGGTTTTACTGTTACAGCTGATCAGTTTAAGTGATAACATGAAGTTATCACTCCCCCACGCAAACGCCTCAACCACCACTAGTGTGTAGCATCCACTTGGATGATGTAACGGCAGCCATAGTGCACCAGAACACTCACCAGCTGTTAGTGGAGAGGACAGAGTGATGTAGCCAATTCAGAGATGTGGATTATTAGGTGGCCACGATAGAGAAGGATCAATGGGGGAATTTCAACAGGACACTGGGGGCATACCCTTACTCTTTTACGAAAAGTATCCTGGGATTTTTCATGACCTCAGAGAGTTAGGACCTCAGTTTAACATCTCAGCTGAAAGACTGTGATGTTTCTACAGTATAGTGTCCCTATACTGGGGCACTGGGCCCCACGCAGACCACAGGGTGAGCACCTACTGCTGGCTTCACTAACTAGGTTTTCCTGAGAAGGTCTCCCATCGAGGTACTGACAGGTACAGCTTCAGTGGAACACCAGGCGAGACATGCAAGGAGATATGACTCTTGCGATCACTGCTTACATTACATGTATTAATAAAGCATACGAATACTATTCACCTTGTCTCTGTATTGAGTAAAATGTCTTTTATAATACAAATGTCCTATATTCCAGATATAATTTGTGTTCTGCTCAAAAAAGATCTCTATGTGTGGATGGACCATAAACTTCAAAAACCACAAGCAACAAAACAATACAGTAATAGCAGAGACCGGTCACTTTAAAGTACGTGCTCGATTCTTTCACATGAACTTTTCCACGATTTTAAAGCATGTAATTGTCATTATTTTAATGTACCAATGATGCTTGCATGTTTCTGTGGGTCAGACAGCATTTACACCAAACACACTGACCCACATGAGTCACACCTCTCTCTACTGAGGAGAAGGTCAGACGAAGGCACATGTAGGAAAACTCTAGTCAAGAAGACACTCCCCGTGGACAGAGACGCTAGAGCGACAAAGACCTGGCCGCGCTGACCAGTTCTACTTGATGATTTTCGCCGCTGATTCCTTACTTCCAAAACCAAAATGCAACTTCCACACTACTGTACGCTCACACACTCACATGCTTACAAGCACCCACACTCAGCCAGTCATCCAAGCATGACTAAAGTCCAAAAAACCGAACAGGAATCCGAGTCGTGACTGGACCACAGTGCACACTTTCACTGCATTCACATGTTAATAAACTAGTCCACATGATGATGAAAACTCTAGAGTTTGCACTAAGACAGCAATACTACGCACTATGCAGTCTACCACACACTGCCACTGACAGAACCTTCAGTCACAAGTTTCTCAGTGTTTTAATTCTATACTGTGACCCAGGCAGGAAAAACTTTATCTTAAACATAGCAGTGATTGAGTGTGAATTACGGTTGAAACTGAATATGAATAATGTGTTATGTGTAAATGAATACAAATACAGACATGAATATGAAGGGCTTGAAAGTTTCACAGGGTCTGGTTGGGACTAAAGGACACCACTGAGACTGGGATCCAGCAGGACAGCAGAAAAAAGCCATGTTAGTGGGAGGTTTTTACTTTCATGTCGGTGTGAGCGAGTGGTCAGATATGGACAAATAAACACCAAGTTCTTTAAAATAAACATGCAGTCCTCATTTACAGTATTCACTTATTCATCCTTAGCAACTGCCTGGTCAGGGGCACAGTGGTATAAATTAGGTTACTAGTTTGTTTATATTTTGGGTTATAGAGTCAACTTGACCCCATTAATAAATAAAACATTATGGGCAGGTACAAACAAAAATAATAACTGTGTAAGCATTAAAAAATTGTTGAAAAAAGTTATGAACTTGAGTGATTTATCTGAGATTGACGACCTTTAAGACAAGAATTTACACACCATGCTGACAGTGTTGCCATTTCTACATTTGGGTTTTATTCCAGTGTTTCCAGAGGCTCTGTGGAACATGGGCGTGATTCAGATATGGTTCATATATAGACCACGCCCGCTTCAGATTTAAATGTTAAATGCTAAATGGCGCACTTATATAGCGCTTTTATCCAAAGTGCTTTACACCGTGTCTCATTCACACACACTCACACACCAATGGTAGTAGAACTGCCATGCAAGGTTCTAACTTGCCATCGAGAGCAACTTGGGGTTTAGTGTCTTGCCCAAGGACACTTCAGTATGTGGAGTGATGTGGGCCGGGAATCGAACCGCCAACCCTACGATTAATGGGCAACCCGCTTTACCACCTGAGACACAGCCACCCAAATACATATAAAACTATACAGGGCAGCTGTGTCTCAGGTGGTAGAGCGGGTTGCCCACTAATCATAGGGTTGGCGGTTGATTCCCGGCCAACATGATTTCACATGCAGAATTGTCATTGGGCAAGACACTGAACCCCAAGTTGCTCCTGATGGCATGCTAGCGCCTTTTATGGCAGCTCTGCTACCATTGGTGTATGGGTGAATGAGAACCAGTGTAAACCGCCAAGGTTAAAAAAAAGCATTATATAAGTGCCAACCATTACCATATTTGGAGCACTATACAGATACATGCTTTACGTAGACATGCATACTTTTCCCCTCCAAAATACATTTTTGTACAGCTGATGCAATATCTTTTTTTTCTACCTGCTATTCTTCTTGTTCATCATTTTATTATTTTTATTTTGCATTTTTGTTTGGTTTTACTGTTTATTTATTTATTTATTATTAATACTGTATTATTATTATATACAGTAGCTGCTTTTTCAAACTGCAGATGACTTAACGCTGAATAAATATTCATTCATTTTTCCATTATTATTTCTCCTCATTTCATATAATGATCTAGTCATCCATTTACTATATCCATATACAGCACTCAGTTACTTAATTTAACTGTCATTTATTTAGCTACAATAATGGCAGCTTGATCGATATTGTAGTCCTTCATTAGTGATTATCATTTAATCTTGTATCATTACTGTCTTGTACATCGATTGTCAAAATGTTCAGTACGTATAAACCGAGTGCTATTCTGCATGCGAGTACAGTATGTGCTTGAGATGTTTTGATCTTTAACACATTTTCTTTCTGCTACTAGCTTTTTGGACTCTATTAAGGTCGAGGTCAGGAGCATAAATACACCCACGCTGTACAGGTTATGATAATTTCATGCTGTGAAACAGAGAAACTGTTCCCTCTGCAGTGCACCGTTCATCTGTTTATTTATAGGAGTTTATTTATCATCATCATCCAACAGCTACATTATTTAACAGGCGGTTTCTGATGGCCAGACATATTGGTTTTGTTATTACATTTATTGACAGAAATTAGTTAAGGAGTTCATGCATTCAATTATTTCTGAACCTTTTAAGAATGGCAAGAACTGTGCTTTTTACTGTGCTATAAATTGCATTACTGTGCTAAAGACAGGTGCTAAAGAGTCAGTCACATTCACAACTTTAGTATTGACATGATCAAGTGGATATCAGAAGACTCCAGGCCTTCATTGGTAAATACCTCATATTTTCATTCTTGTGAAACTCTTTTTGAAAGAGATACAGTACTGTTCATTTCAATTCAATTTTATTTATATAGCGCTTTTAACAATGGACGTTGTCTCAAAGCGGCTTTACAGGAATATATAAACACAGGATAGAGATTTTAAGTGTGTGAATTTATCCCTATTGAGTGTGTCGGTGGAGACGGTGGCGAGAAAAAACTCCTTAAGATGTTAAGAGGAGGAAACCTTGAGAGGAAGCAGACTCAAAGGGAACCCGTCCTCATCTGGGATAGTGTAAAAGTAATCTTTGTTGAACTAGTCCACTGTACTGTTCAAAAGTCTTATGCACCCTAATATTTTTAGTACAAATTTTCATCATAGATGTTTATTTGATGACTTTTGCACTACTGAGTCAGTACAAAAATGTTTTAGGTTTACAAAACGTTACTTTTCTAACAAAAAATGGTCAGAAAAGAAAGCAAGATATTACGTAAATGGTGCACTTATATAGCACTTTTATCCAAAGCGCTTTACAGTGTGTCCCATTCACACACCAATGGCAACCGAGCTGCCATGCAAGGCGCTAACTTGCCATCGGGAGCAACTTGGGGTTCAGAGTCTTGCCAAAGGACACTTCGTCACGTGGAGTCACACTGGGCCGGGAATCGACCCGCCAACCCTACGATTAGTGGACACCCAACTCAGTCTACCAACTGAGCCACAGCCGCCCTACGTATTACAGAACACTTTTCAGACACAAAAAAACTCATAAAAAGCCTCCAGAAGAAACATCCCACCAAATATTAACTTTGTTTAGATTATTATTGTTTACTTTTTGCTCTTTATAGTTTAATTGAATTATTTTTGAAGGCATCTTTGCTTTATAGCATTTCTTAGCATTGCCTAAGACTTTTACACAGTACAGTATTTCTGGGCAGAGAGTCTACAATTTAATAACTGGGGTGTATATATATATATATATATATATATATATATATATATATCCCCTATTTCCCCCCAATTTGGTCATATGACAGCTACCAACCTGGGAGGATGAGGGCTAACCCATGCTTATTCCGAGTCATATGAAGCTCCAACTGCATCTTTTCACATAGCAGTGTAACACACTCGGAGGAAAATGCTATTTACTCTCTTTCGCATACATGAGCTCACAGATGCACGTGACTGGCGAGTGTCACTGTGATAGACAGGGCAGAGAAAGAGTATGCTATCTTTCCCATCCAGGAAACGCAGCCAATTTTACTCTCTTGGACTCCTAAGTGATGGAATTATTGGGATTTTCTTAAACGCTCCTGATGATTGGGCGAATGCTTTTCTGTTACGCATTTGGACCCATTTATACACGGTCATTGCATGCATTGGCAGTATTGGGCTTTGGATTACTGTATGTGTATGGGCATTAAAATCATCAGTTATGATTCAAAACAAAGGTCAAATTTTTTTATTTTCTCCCTGTGGAACATGGATGATCCTGAGAA
>JAFFST010053336.1:160745-171135 GCA_022414735.1 Noturus placidus
TCTTCAGGACATTTCAGGACATTTCTCTGTAACGTGACAAGCTGTGTTTCTTTTCTTGTTAATGGTGAGAAAGGGTGAGGAAACAACAGGTTATAGCTGCTATAATGTAAGTCATAACAGGAACTTGTTTTGTGGACATTCCACTATACTTCTATGAAGTGATTGAAAAAATTATGTTCTATAATTATTTAAAAAAAAAAAAAAAAAAACCCTGGCAAACTGCTGTGGTATAAAACATGTTTTTTTTTTTTCAATAACACCATGTCTCAACCTGTTATTTTTTATTTTCTTCATGAAATATCATTAAATATATTTTTTATCGTCTTGCAAATATTTAATTGAAAAGATTCAGAAAGTTCTTGATAGATAAACAGGGTTTTTATTACACATCTAAACCATTTCAGAGAATTCCCCATTTAGTTGAAGTGCCGTCGGCTTAGAAAAGGTCTAATTGGTATGAGCTTTATGAAGTGCCAAGTCTTAATTGCTCTAAGAACTCCTGTGGCTCGTTCAAAGTCTCTGTTTATAATCATACTCATTTAAACATGTTCTTTGGATACACTGTACATAATACATAGTACAGATTGACATAATACTGCTAACATGTATACCACACTTTACAGTGCTAATGAGCTGTCAGTCAATTCACGCTGAGAAAAAGTAATTACAAGGAAAAGAAAAAGAAAATGACATAACCAAGTCTTGAGAGTTTCTACTGAGAAAGCACAATGGAAACTAAAAGCAAAACATGTGAGTAAAGCAGTTAAAGGTTTGATAGTTTTAGTCGAAAGGGAACAAACCGTAACTACACTAGTGATCCTACTGGGTAAGTAAAAGCTCTAGTGTGCTGTTCAGTTTCTTGTTTTGGTAGAGAGACTGAGAGCTGAGATTTGATTCAGAATATCGTTTGATGCAGAAAATCAGAGTAATGGTGTGTTGAAATGCTGATTTAACCAACAGCCAGTAGCATTCGAGATACGAGACACACTCCCACCAAATCTAAACAAACTCGACATTAGCTTAGCGAACTAGCTAACTAGCTCAGCGAAGAGTTTTACATTGAACCGATGAACCATTTTTTCTGTTAACAAGCTGCTACTGTAAAAAAAAAAGTCTTAGATTAGAACCCTAAGGGGCAGGACATACACTTCTAGAGAGCATTTAATTGCAAAAACACAAGACTAGTATATACTGAGTTAACAATCATTATCTAAGAAGGTATAAACTATCAAATTAAAATCAATTAAATCAGTTAGCACGTTTGCCTCACACCTCCAGGGTCGGGGGTTTGATTCCGGGTACTCCGGTTTCCTCCCCCAGTCCAAAGACATGCATGGTAGGATGATTGGCGTGTCCAAAGGGACCGTAGTGTATGAATGGGTGTGTGTATGTGAGCGCGCCCTGTGATGGATCGGCACCTCGCCCCGTCCCCGATGCTAGCTGGGATAATTTATCAATTTGTATAACGCTTTTTACAATGGTACATTGTCTCAAAGCAGCTTTACAGAAATATCATTTTTACATTTTTACATTTACAAGCGACTTACAAATGAGAGCACATTCACACACCAATGGTATCAGAGCTGCCATGCAAGGTGCTAGCTTGCCATCGGGGGAAACTTAGCGTTCAGTGCCCAAGGACACTTCGGCATGGGATCACCCGGACCGGGATTCAAACCGCCAACCCCACGGTTAGTGGATTAGTGGACAACCCACTCTACCGACTGAGCCACAGCCACCCTAACAACTGGGTATTATAATGCCCATAACAGGGACTTGAACCCTGGACCCTCAGATTAAAAGTCTGATGCTCTACCGACTGAGCTATCTGGGCTCTACAATAGAGATAGGCAGTACAATAAGAAGGATAAGCAGTATAGAAAATGGATGGATGGATGGATCTTCTAAACTGTTGGGGTATATCTATGTATATTAGTTACTTAGATATAATAAAGGACAGGTAAAGAAAGCTCTGGAAGAGCACTTTAAGTACATTACTACAGACATTTAAGGGTGTAATTTTCTGTCCACAAAGTATTGCTAGCATCTTTATTTTCTTTTGGCATGTAACCATGAGGTGACTGTGTGCTGTGCTTGAATTTTGGCGGTGTTTTCACATAGCATGCTCCTGATAAGATTATCTGTCATCAATACATGCATGCTAATTAATCCAACAAACCATCGTACCGTCAGATAGATGTGTGGGCCGATGTGTGTAGTGCGGCAGGTGGCGTGTTTTGGAAGGTTACAGCATCAAGGTGCTTTTATTAATAACTATTAAGTGCAAGTTAGTTTGTTCTTTTTCTGGTTGTTGAACCTTTCTAGAGTGTAAGCATTAGTTTCAGAGTTCTATGTAGAAGCTTTTAGGATTTCCCAAGGATAAGCTGAAGGATTAAGGGTTCTAGATTTGACATGCGTTTTTTCTTTCTTTCTCTTTTTAATGGTAAAAGATGGGAACAACAGAGAGTCTGATGCACAGGTTTAGAGACCTGGCCTTACATGGTCACTACATGGTCACGCTTGCTCATTGTAATGTTTATTAATTATAAATCTATCGAAGATCCTTTTAAAACCTTCACTTATTGCTTGCATGCATGGGTGAAAGGAGTCAAATAGAGCTACCTGAAATGCAATATTCATGAGCTTGAGATTTAAGATTTGAAAACGACTACGTTTTAAGATTTACAAATTTGCTAGAGTAGATTTTCACTGTATGATTCTCTCCGTCTGGCATTACACCGCTTTGGATTTTCATATGAAGCGTAAAAATCAAACAAGAACCTGAAACCTGAATGTCCTTATGAAATAAATAAATAACATAACATAACATAATAATTTATCATAATAATAATTTATCAATTTGTATAGCGCTTTTTACAATGGTACATTGTCTCAAAGCAGCTTTTACAGAAATATCATTTTACATTTACAAGCGACTTACTAATGAGAGCACATTCACACACCAATGGTAGCAGAGCTGCCATGCAAGGTGCTAGCTTAATAAATGGTTTCATGTTCGGAGAATGCAAAAGAACCTTATTAATTTACTCATGAGAGTCAATTATATGATGAGCATAAAAAATGACATCTATCCTTCTGAGTTAACGTTTAAATTCAGTTTAAGAAAATGTTCATGAATTTTTTTCAAGACATGCAGTCAGCTTTTAAACATATAACATACAATAACATTGATATCATTGAGATAAAAACAAACAAAAAAATCTGCTGGTACAAAAATCCCTGATATTAATCTTTCCATCCAAATCACTGAAGTTTAGATCGAATATAACAATATTTATATATTATAACTAGAATGATAAATGATATATTATATATTTTAACACACCTGGTCTGAGTTCAGTTTCCATACAGAGAACACAAACATATCATCCATATGTAGGAAAGTTTAGAGGTATCTTTTTAATGATTTTGATGATTTTAAGAAGAAATATAGAATATAAAAATAGCACTAATGTACAGTTTTGTATTAGCTTATTGCTGAAATTCTTTAAACTGACTTGTGCAATCCTTGATTTTTAAAAAAAAATATATATTTAAGGGTTCCTAGCTTCCTCAACAGGTCTTACCTAGAACCCTCTGTGAAAGGAAAACACTTTGTGTAGAACCTTCAAGGATTCTCAGAGAAGACCAAATAGAAGTCTGTAGCTAGCTGTTCATAAGGTTAAGATTAAAACAGAAATGCTAATGAGACAGCAGAGCGATTGACATCTCCAACACGGTTTACTTCGACATCACTCTTTTTTCTGTTTTGTCGTTTAATAAGTTTTTTTCCCCATTTATATCGCTGACTGAGTCTTAAAGCTGCTTCTCTGTTTGTGTCCGCTCTCTAGTATCAGCCCCGAACAATAGAATTAATGCCATTTTTCCATTCACTTCCACAACAAGGAGTTAGAGCTCATAGGTCAGACTGAGTACAGGCAGAGGGATTATTAGTGGTACTCACGGGTGCCGTCGAAGTGCTTGGCGATGGTGTCAAGGAAAGTATTCTGGGGGGCCAGGAGCCCCTTCATTACAGGCATGGCTACTTTCCAGTCCTGAAATCACTCCATCCCAAAAAGAAGAATAGCAGAAGAAGGACAGTGAGGGAAAGAGAGTGAAAAAGACTGAAGAGTGATGGATATTGTGCGAGAGAAAGCTGGAGATCTGTGAAAGGCATTCATTAAAACGGATGATCCTTCCTCCAAGGTGTCTGGACAGATGATCTGCTTTGGATCAGTGCACTTCACCTACTGGTTGAATCAGTTTGTTATCTGATGACACTCACTTACATTGATTTTTAATTTTTTTTACTGCGCTGTATCAGTTGATGTCAACCATGTATGCGTCCGTATACTTGTAAATATTCAGTTGACACCGCTTCGTGATGATGAACAGTGCACATCTGCTGGTCAGCTGGAGAATGAACAAAAAAAAAATCCCACCTCGTCAATCTAATTGACTTTTCCTAGATTGCTGTTTTTTCCTCTTTTGGCTCGGATTCGGACCGCGTACCACACTTCACTGCTCCTTCTGAAGAGCTCTTCTAATCTGTTCCTATCCATACACTTGGACATTCAGAGATTTCTTTTCGTTTTTCTCCCGTTCTGAAGCGTCCTCGGGTTCTCTGGTGCTCCACTCGAGCTGCAGCAGGTGTCCCGTCAGCATCCCTCCAATGTTCAGCATCTCATTTTACACTGGTACCTCTTCTAGCATCCTCTTTCTCTCTCCCTCCCTCCTTCCCTCCCTCCCTCTCTCTCGTTCTCTCTTTCTCTCTCTCTCTCTTTCTCTGTCTCCCTCCCTCCCTTCCTCTCTCTCTGTCTTTCTCTCTCCCTCCCTCCCTCTCTCTCTCTCTTTCTCTCATTCTCTCTCTCTCTCTTTCTCTCACTCTCTCTCTCTGTCTTTCTCTCTTTCCCTCCCTCTCTCTCTCTTATTCTCTCTCTCATTCCCTCTCTCTCTCGTTCTCTCTCTCTCTCTTTCTTTCTCTATTTCTCCCTCCCTCTCTCTTTCTCCCACCCTCCCTCTCTTCCTCTCTCTCCCTCTCTCTCCCTCCTCCTCATTTGCTCTCTCACATACTCCTACTATCACATTCTCTTAGTCTCTGTCTCTTTGCCTCCGAACCAACAGGCTTTCTGTTTATTTCTGCGTTCCCCTTCTCTAATCCCTCATCGGTTCACTTACAGGAAATGATCTTTCTTTATTTTAAATCACTAATGATGTCATCGCGAATGCAGTAATCACTTGACTAGAAAAACACAATTTTTTTGTGTGGACTCATTATTGCATCAGACACTGTTCTGGGTAAAAATGTGACATGCTTCAGCACAATGCACTGAAAACTCATGACGAGATTAATATCTGGGGCGAGTTCATCAGATTTATGTTTTTTTTTTTTTTTTTTTTTTTTTTTTACAGAGAAAATGAACACCCAAGCATTTATGACAGCGCTGTTGAATTCTCCAGTCTGATAGAACAGCAGCTCTGATAGTAGTGCCGGTTGTAATCCAAATCACGGGTTAATATTCATGCGCTCGTTCGTTTCTATAGTAACAGCTCATTCACAGGGATTTGCACGGTGGACGCTGTACTTAATCAAAGCCTAAGAAGAAACTGATGTGATAAACGGATCACATAAAAATGTGCTGTCGATTAACAAAGATGTATAGGTGTTGATCTGGTGAAGCTTCCTGTAACGAGACAGTGTGCAATTTTTGGAACGACGGTCTATAGCTGTTAATGTATACACGGTATGGCCAAAAAGTATGTGGACACCTGGCAAGATGACCATTTGTGTTTGAACAAAGGTCTGGCATTAATATGGAGTTGCCCCAGCCTTTGCAGCTATAACGGCCTCCACTCTTCTGGGAAGGCTTTCCACTAGATTTTAGATGTTGCTGTAGGGATTCAGCTACAAGAGCATTGAGTGAGGTGACGGTGAAGAGGCCTGGAGCGATGTCGGTTTTGTTCCAGAGGTGTTCATGGGGTTGAGGTCAGGACTTTGTGTGGACCACTCAAGTTTTTTTTGTGCACAGGAGCACTGTCATGCTGGATCAGTGGGCCACTTAGTTCCAGTGAAGGAACATTACTGACAAAGACAAAGACTGACAAGGCTCACTTGTAAGTGTAATGGTCAATGGCCACAAACTTTTGGCCCTATAGCATAGCTGCTATAATGTAAGTGAACAGGAACTTGTTCTGTGGATGTTCCACAACATTAACCGTAACTATAAATGGATAAAAAACAACAGAAATGTTGGCAAACTGCCGTGGTATGAGAGGAGAACATGTTAGGACTTCAGGGTGGTGTATGCAGCAGAGGAAATAGCAGGGGGGCGGACAAAAAGAATAAAAATGCATATCCTGTAAAAAATAAAAAATAAAAGATCTCAATATGTTAGAAAAGATAGAGAAGACAACCGGTGATTGTATTGTAAATAAAATCAGTCAGGACGCTGGATTTAAATAACAGAGGGGTTCAGGGTGTTGTTTAAATACTAAAATTTTGCTGAAGGCAAATAGACTAAAAAAAAAACAAAGAAAGAAAAAAGAAAAATGTCTTTTGGTTTTTTTAAATATATAAAAATAAAACCCGACTCCATAAGGAGAGGGTTACCATAACTATAACTGCATTTTAACACAACTCTTACATATTACATTCTCACATAATATTATTTACTGTAAAATGTAAAGTCTGGGGTTTTTGTTGTTGTTGTTGTTGTTGTTGTTGTTGTTGTTGTTGTTTTACTGGTTAACATCGATCATCGAATCTGTTTGTTTTGTTTAGTTTAGTTTATTATTTTTAGGGACAGCTGACAAATCCTAGTTATTCAAAGTTATTGATGATTTCTTTTACTTCGCTTTGCCTGTTAACACATTCATGATTAATATTCACTACATTACTTTATTTGTAACCTGTCTATACAATATGATAAAACTCTGCCACCTTGTGGCCACTTGCAACATTACACACAAATAACTGAATCAAAAGAAAAAAATAATATACATATTAGATGATTCAGTCTAATCCTGACTATTAATCACAATTAAGGAGAAATAACACAATTCATGTAAGGAAATATTCACCTCAACAGACATCACTAGCTTAATGGGTTAGGTTAATAATGTGCTGTTTTAGAGAAGGATCAGTGTTCGTATGAGTCTCTGTCTACAGGCCGGATCAGGTATTTTAGTGGTCTTTCGAGGTCCAGTTTAAAGGGTGTGTGGTCGGTACCGAATCCGCTCCATACACCTCTCTTGCCCATAGTAAGGATCCCCGCAGCTTGATTGCGCGAGCTGTGCAGAAGATGCTGCAGTCGGTCCTGGTACCGGGTTTCGGGCGCGTTCCGTTTGCCGAGTGTGAGGATCCCGGCAGCAGCGTCGCTGCTCAGGCGCTCGAGTTTCCCGTCCGGGTCGGTGAGGTTCCGGTGTCCCGTGCGACACAGTAACTCATGGAGCGGGCACGGGTGCGGCTTACGCGTGCAGCAGCTCCTCATCGCTTCTGCGTCACAGGTGAGCTGGGTCATCAAGAAGATGAATGCTCTCAGGAAGAGCATGAGCTGCACCTTCTGTTCAGATGAGGGAAAGAAGAGAGGGTACAACCAATAAGAGTTACATTACACTGGACTCCCTGCTGGAAGAAAAAAATCCCCAATAGAAACACAGAAATTCTAATGGTTTCCACTACAAATACCATTACAAACCATACGCTAACCATTAAAACCATTACTTATCCACTGGACATAACATTCCACCAACAACAAGTTACCAGTATAGTCCCAAAGGAACATTACACAACATCCCAAACATTACAGTTTCCAGTAAAACCAGAACTTGAGTGGCCTACACAGAGCCCTGACCACAACCCCACTGAACACCTTTGAGATGAACTGGAACTGGAGCCTCCTCATCCAACATCAGTGTCCGACCTCATTAATGCTCTTGAAGCTGAATGAACACAAGTCCCCACAGCCATGCTCCAAAATCTAGTGGAAAGCCTTCCCAAAACATCCATCCATCCATCTTCAGCCGCTTACTCCTTTATCAGGGTCACGGGGGAACCTGGAGCCTATCCCAGGAGGCATCGGGCACAAGGCGGGTACACCCTGGACAGGGTGCCAGTCCATCACAGGGCACAATCACATACACACTCACACACCCATTCATACACTACGGACTTTTAGACACGCCAATCAGACTACCATGCATGTCTTTGGACTGGGGGAGGAAACCGGAGTACCCGGAGGAAACCCCCCTTCCCAGAACAGTGGGACTAAATCTGCAAAGGGATGTTTAACAAGCACATATGAATGCTATGCTCAGGTGTCCACAATCTTTTGCCCATACAGTATAGTTTTCAGTCTGTGAACTATCTTAACATATTTACTAATGATTTCATATATTTACATCTACCGATTTAAAGATTCAACATTATAGAGTAACATCTTTTTTTTAAGCTTTATGTAAGCTAAGATTAAGGGAAACTTCTGTAATAAATGGCAAAAAGTTGTGAATTATACACTAGGCATGTCTCTTTTTCATGTGACATTAACACCTTGGTGAAGGCCATACGAAACCAGGCGCACACACGCTATGAATCAATACATCAATATCAATATTTTAATACTGAATAATGATTATAATCAAACATTGTTACTCCAATGTGGACATATTTTTTTTCGGGGTCGACAGTGTTGCTCTAAAAGAAGTTTTACGGACTTTCTCCACACCTCTTAGATTGTACACTATAACGCTTTCTGAGTTTTTGCCATTTAAAAAACCCAAAAAGCTTCAATTATGCTCTGAACGGTTGAGTATGTTGCTCCAAAACAGCTTGTACAATATTGTGCGCCTTGTCGAGAATATATGACAAGTATCCATTCGGACACTTTCAAGCTTCCTGATTTTCCTTTGTGCTGTGGATTATTTGTCAAAATTGCTGCATTCGTAACCCAGGCATATCTTTCTCATATATATATATATATATATATATATATATATATATATATATAAGAAAAAAAAATTATTCTAAATTGAAATTTGAATTCAAAGTAAAAGAAAAAAACCCCAAAAAAATCAGGAGTAAAGATTAAGGTTACTGTAAAACTAAGATCAGGATGAGATTACGCCTTAAATACAAGTCAGATTATTTTCAAAAGATAATAATTATATAATAATAATAATAATAATTATACATAAAGATTATTTTAATTTAAGTTTAATTGAAAGTTGAATTTAAGTGGATCATACTGGAGTATATATTGGGTAAATTACGGAGAGGGTTGGGGGGTGGGGGTGGGGGGGTCCCCGTGCTCATGGAAGAAATATAACCTACTGGGAAAAAAAGATCAGTGCAAAGATCAGTGGTTTTGTGCGATATATGACAATATACATTTTCTAAAATGAGTTTTCATTAGGAAGAGTGAAGCAACAAAAACCTTCATGTTAAGAATTTTTTTTTATTAGTTTCAGGTTTTCAGGTTTTGATTGCACTATTCTAGAGAAACGTACCAACTTTTGGACCCTTCTTGACTTACTACAGTGTCAGAATGTGCATATTTATTTATGCTTGGCTCTATCACATTAACATCCCTATTAACTATTATGTTAAAGCTTATTATTTAGTAGTAACAATGAAGTGAAACTAATAGGCACGCTACAGTAGTTCTTGTTATACTAGCTAAAAACAACCTGCCAGACTGGACTTTCAGGTTCATTTTATCCATAGATCAATTTTCAGTACCGTTTATCCTACACCGGGTCGCAGGGAGCTTAGAGCCTATCCCAGGGGACTCGGGGCACAAGGCGGGAGACACTGTGTACAACCCATCACAGGGCACAATCACACACCACGGACAATTTGGAAACGCCAATCAGCCTACAACGCATGTCTTTGGATTTGGCGAGGAAACCGGAATACCCAGAGGAAAACCCCAAAGCACAGAGAGAACATGCAAACTCCAAGATAAATGGAACATTGGTATATGGTGCACTTATATAGCGCTTTTATCCAAATTCACCCATTCACACAAATACTATCATGTCAATGGTAGCAGAGCTGTAATGCAAGGCGCTAACTTGCCATCAGGAGCAACTTGGGTGTCTTGCCCATTGACACCGTGGAGTCATGTGGGCCGGGAATCGAACCACCAACCCTACAATTAGTGGACAACCCGCTCTACCACCTGAACCACAGCCGCCCCACAGGTTTCTGCTCAAACACAACCCCCAACCCCAGAGGCAAGAAGCAAATGCGCTGACCACTAAGCCACCGTGCCCCCAGGCTCATTTCATTAAGTCTCATTTTTTCTAGTTAATTAATTAATAATTTAATAATTTATCAATTTGTATAGCGCTTTTTTACAATGGTACATTGTCTCAAAGCAGCTTTACAGAA
>JAFFST010053337.1:15328-29686 GCA_022414735.1 Noturus placidus
CTTTATGTTTGAGGTCTGAAATGTGGCAAAAGGTCGAACAGTTCAAGGGGGCCGAATACTTTCGCAAGGCACTGTATATATTGCTAGCACAGGAATGTAATAATTGCCTTGGTTTCCTGCTAACGCTGTGCAAAGTACATTTCAATTAAATGTCTAAGTGAACGACGAAATAATGAAGAAATAATAAATCATATGGTCTTATTGTGCTTTAGTGTGCATACCTGTGCTATTTTATAGCGTGTTCTGATAGCCTTTAAAGACTGCTCTAGCTGATGGATGTCTGTCTGACCCTGTGACCTTTTACTGCCCAGAGAGAATCCTCCATACCTGCACACAGTTCATTCAATATGATGATATTTACTTGACGCATGAATTCTGTATTACGTGTAATCGAACACTGAAATGACGCACCTGAACTCATTCACCCACTTTTTAGTCTTCATGCTAGATGATTCAAAATAAAAAATAAAAAACAGGCACATATAGGGATGTGAAAAGACGTTCCAGTAAGAAAAAAAAACATTTAATCTGAATTTAGATAAGACCTTTTTTTCAGAATCTGTGGATAAGTCTTGATGAGGTAGTCAGAAATATTACGGCCAGTCAGATTCTGCAGCAGGTCACCTGTCAATCTTTTCATCTGTGGCCAACAAGTGCAGGAACAAGGGTTTTTAAATAAAAAACAAACATGATTTTGCAACTCAAATAAATTTAAGTCTGAGCTGGGACAGATGAAGGTGTAAGACCAGTAGTAATGTAATAACCTGGGGAGGAGGCAAGCCTCCTGCTCCCTCTGGACATTCAGGAAGCATTCTGCGAACATCCTCAGTGCTGCATTCGCATCCAGGAGAAGCATGCTCAACTGTCCAGTTGCCGTTGTTAAAAAGCTGCCATGTGGTGTAAGAAATCTGGGGTCGCAGAAACACTGTCGCCGCCTCACTGATTTCACACTGGGGCTCCCTGTACATTCAGGATCACAGAGTGTTATACGGACCTTTTCATATCATCAGATAATATACTGTATATATCCATCCATGCAGAGAAGGAACTGTCCTACCTGTCTGACTCCATGCATTTGGTCCCGAATCCAGGTGGATCCAGAAGAGCATCAAGGAGATTCTGGATTTCAGGGTTCTCTGGGGCATCATTGCTGTGAAGAGTAAAAAGTGTGAGAAAGACCTGGAAGCACATCAATAAAGGCGAGTCTAACTATGGCATTGTGGGTACCTAAAGAAAGTGTACTGTTCGCCGTACATCCATGGATTCAGCTCAAGAGGGGGATACTTTCCAAAGGGTGGGACAATGAGGCTGAACAGCAGAGCCACCAGGACAAACACTGCAGGTAGCACAATCTGAGAAATGTTTAATAACCAAGCAAAGTCTTCAGAGTTTTAAATAAAATAAAGAGACACCTCTAAATGAAATCTTAAGATAAAATTTCGCAAGCAATTTTGGAACGTTGTACCTCCTTTTAAAACTATTCAATTAAACATTAGGGTTGTCAGCTGCATAGCATGAAAACAAACAAACAAACAAAAAAAGAAAGAAAAAAGAAGAAAGAGTCCATTGTTCCTTAAATCAAATTAATTGAACACATTTTAAAGAGCAACACTAGCAGCCGTTCTTTCTTTTTGTCATGCCCTCAAGTTTAAACCCCACCTGTGCCCCACCTCTTGGGGTGGTGGGAGGTGGAGTTGGGTGGACCATAGGGAGACATTCCATGGTATCTGTTTGTGAGGGCTTTTAGGAAACCAATCACCAACCAATCCCCATTTTGAGGGTGTTTGGAGCCTGTCAACGGTGTGTGTCTGAGCTGATACAGGACTATTCAGATTCACTTCCAGACACTGCAGAAACCAGAGTTCAACATCTGTTTGTTCACTGTCAGACAGGAAATGCCTCCCAGATGTGACCACAGACATAGTGTACCTGAGCTCTTCGGACAAAGAGAAAGTGGAGAACTGGCGTGAGCTATAACGTAAAGTAATGTACACACCTATAATGTCTTTCTCAGCTTATTGGTCATCACTGGGCATTAAAGCGCACCTATTATGGTTTTTCAAAAATTACCATTTATGTATCTTTTGTGAATGTAAAAATGTCTACAAAGTTTCTAAAAATCAAAGCGCACGTCAAACAGGGTTATTGACTCCCAAAAAAAAGGAACCGATTCTGAACTGCTGAAACAAGTCATTAGTAATTCCAGACTTACTTCCTGTAACTTTTTGTAATTGCGGCATCACACAGCTCTGTACCTGTGCTGTGAAACCTCGGCGGCTGCGGAGGGCATACTTTAGCCTTTTGGTAAAGAGTGCTCGGAGCTGCTGCCAGGTAAGCCTCCAGCCTGTGACGGTCATGCCACCCTGAACATTACTACTCAGCGGGTCCGTTTCATTAGCATCTGTGTGCGAGAGAGGAGCCTTGGGTTTAATCACTACTCATTACCATGTAAGACAAATGATGCACAATTATGGCAACAAGCACAGCTGTAGCTATGAGGTTTTCTGGCTTGTACCTGGACCTGATTTACAATGATGTTTCATTTCTGTCAACATTGAGAAAAGAGAAATTAAAAATAGCGTTCAATCTCTGCTCATAGCTAGAACAAGCTGCCTTAGCTGTACATTGGTTGCTGCTTAAGGAGGGATTTTTTTCTCTCTAATCCTTGCCTGAGCTGCATTACTTGATACAACGGTGAATCTCAGCAAATGGAATGGGCTTCAGTTTACCTGCGTCTCTGTCCTCAGGTGCTTCTCTCTCACGTCCTTCTGGGTCAGCATCTACTCCAGTCTCTTCAGCTACCTTCAGAAAGATCTGAAATGTGCATATGGGGGTAAATGCTACGTCTCTGTTTTAGTAATCCGGTTTCATCTCTTTATAACACCAAACACACAAATCATTTGCCTCTATATTCTGCTGGACTAACATCATGTAAGTAAATACATGGTGAAAAAGAATCTGATAATGGAGCATAATTCATTTATGAGAAACAGTCCACTGGGATACAAGATGAGAACTAATGCTGTATGTATGCGTCAGCTTTCCTTCACAAGCTCATGATAAATTCAACATTCAAGCCGTGTTTTGCATTAAGCTCCTCACCTCCTCTAGTGTTGTATCCGAGAGCCCATAACTGACAATGCCAAACTCGCTCTGACGTTTCTCCAGCTCTGCCAGAAAAAGGGCGAGAGTGCCATCCACCGAGGCAGCTTGGGGGAAGTTGATAACTGCCTCTCTGCCCACATTTTCCACTAGCCGAGCCCTCGAAATGTGCTGCTGGGCAAGAGCCACAAGGCCACTCACATCTGGAGGAGAGAAAAAAATATAACACGTATCTTAATGTAGAACTCGAACAGCGTCAGTGGAGATGACGGTCAGTAGCAAGGGCATGAAAATCTATGAATTTGTATTCTAATGAGCAATTTTGCTTATCACTCTCTGACTAACCATTCATTTGTTAATGGATAATTTGTTGATTAGCCATTAACAAATTTTAAGACTTTCAATCCTTCTCTCACTCTCTTGCTCTGCTGTAAACGGCTTTCGGATCGGTATTCAACTCTATGTTGACCAATTACTACGCCAAACATTACAAAGTCCTGGGTCCCAGCAGATTGCTAAACAGACAACAATGTTCCCACCTGAGTCATAGATCTCATTTCCAAGTCCAGTGTCATCACTCATGGAAGAATCACTCTCCTAAAACACAGACAAGCAACACAGTGTCAGTCAAAGATTAAACCTACATCACAGGGCTCTGATTTCCTGAGCTGAAATCTGCAACCTTCATTAGTGTAGATGCTGAGAGATTGGCGGCACTCGAACTGCTTGGTGTGAGACTCTGGCGCTCGTTCTTCACTACGGTGAGGTAATATCCCGTGCCAAGATGAGCTTTTAGGAAAAGTGGCGAGCCGCAGCAGCACAGCTTCCCCTGAGAGATGATGGCGATGCGGTCGCCCAGGAGATCAGCCTCATCCATGTAATGTGTAGACAAAATGATGGTACGGTCTGAAAGTAACAAGGCATACAGTATAGCACGTAGCGTTACAAGATTTCCTTATCAATCTATTCCTGTATATACTGTAACTCAAAGCGACAGGAACAGAACTCGAGTGGAACAACCTTTGCGGTATTTGAGTAGTAGGTCCCAGATACCACGTCGTGCATAAGGGTCCACTCCGGCAGTGGGCTCATCCAAGACAACGACTTTAGAACCTCCTATGAAGGCTATAGCCACTGAGAGCTTTCTCTGCATGCCACCTGGAAAAAAAAGGAGGCGGGTAACGCAAGTGTCACTGCATAAACCAAAACATGGCTTTCTGCTGCACTCTGACATGGGGTGTGAATTCAATCAACAAGAGCACCTGAGAGGTTCCTGGTCTGCTCGTGCCGTTTGTGCATCAGTCCCACATCCTCCAGCAGGGAGGCCATCTCCTCTCGAACCTCAACACCGCTCATGCCTTTAAGACGGCCATAGAACCACACGTGCTCTTCTACAGTAAGCCTAGAGAATAAACAGTATGGCAAAGTCATTAAAACCACGATATATAATTTTTACTTCCAGGAATAACACATTTTAGTTCTTACATTGGGAAAAGAACATTGTGTTGTGGACACACTCCCAGAGTTCTACGGATGATGTCCATGTCCGTGCGAATGTCTCTGCCCTTTATGTAAACTGTGCCAGCAGTCGGTGGGAACAGCCCAGTCAGAATAGACCTGTCACGAGGAGTTAGTTCTAAGAGGCTGTATATAAGAAATATGATGCGTGCAACATTCCAAGCAAAATATCGAATGAACTTCACAATTCTGCTTCTCACATCGTCGTTGTCTTGCCAGCTCCGTTGTGACCCAGGAATGACGTGATCTGGCCCTCATAGAACTTGAGGCTCAGATGATTGACAGCAAGCTTGGCCCCTTTTTTATAAATTTTCACCAAGTCATGTATGGCTACTCCAAGGACAAGGTGAGAAGGTTCCTGTTCGATTTGATCTGTAAAAGAACAGTTCGAATCAACAAGCTTTCCCAAATTAAATGGAGTTGAATTTAGCATATGATGCTTGTAATGTGTTCGTACTGTCTGGTTGATCACACGGTACTAGAGGAATGGGCATGTCAGCCTCCAGTGGTACTCCTCCCCAGTAATTTAACTGGAAGATGAAATACCAAGGCCTGGGAATTCCATACTGCCCTGAAAAAAAGTAACCAATCAACGATAACCAAGGAACAGTCATACATGAATACATAAATAGATAAAAGTTGTATTTATGAATGATATAACCAAGTACTAATAATTTTCATAAACATTAATAAATATTCTTCATATGCCACAAAGAGACAACGTCTTGTCTTTGACACATATATCATCGCAACAGTATCCCTACTCCTGACCTGGAAACACAGCTTCAATGTACCAAGTGGCCACTCCATAGATGAAGGCATCAACATACAGCATTATGATTGAGGTAGTGAAGTTGTATTCGTCTCCTTCAGTAGGACTGGACAGAAGATTGAACCACTGAATACCCACTCCTTGCTCTTCATATTGAGAGAAGTACTCACAGCCAAATCCAAAGGCTACTGGAGAGAGGAAGCTCTACAGGACAAATAAAAACAATTCTAGAGAATGACCTTTTCCACCTCACAAACCCCCCCCCCCCCCCCAAAAAAAAAAAAAAAACAAAAACAAATATAAATGCTATGCTTTATATGCAGACTGGTGACAAATGAAAGGAAAACACAACACACTACTTCAAATCATTCAGCAATGTGTGTAGTCATGCCCTGTGGATGGGAGAAGTCATCTTGGATAAGTCAGACTAATTTTACAAGTGGATGGGCTGTACAAGCAGAAGACCATATCAGATTACACTCCTGTCAGCCAAGAACTAAAGTAAAAGCTACAGTCAGCACAATGCCACAGAAACTAGATAGAAATCTTCAATTACCCAGTTTCTGTGAATCTGTACACAATCTATATCCTCGGATTCCTGTTCTTCTGCTGTTATAGCCCATCTGCCTCAAAGCTTGGCATGTTGTGTTTTCAGAGATGCTATTCTGATTAACATGTTTGTATAGAGTGGTTATTTGAGATCCCATATCCATTTTAATCAGTTCAAACCAGTCTGGTCATTCACATCTGACCACTCATCAACAAGTGGATGGTTTTTGTTTTTCTCTGGAGACTGTTGTGTGGAAAAATCCCACTGGAGCTCAAACCAGCCAAACTAGCACCAACAACCATAGAAAATTCAAAGTCACTGAGATCACCCCCCCCCCCCTTTTGATCTTTGATGTAAACAATAACGGAACACTTGACCTGTATCAGAAGTATTTTTTGTACTGCACTGCTTACATTCATGCAGTTGACTGGACAACTGCATGAATGTACATGTGTACCTAATAATATGTACAGAGAGTGTATTTCCTCTGCATTTAAATGCAGAGGTCATTTTAGTTATTGTTCCCTATTGAACCACAGCCAGCATGGATTTTTTTCTCCATTACCTATACACAATTTGATTGAATTTGTCACCCGGCTGTATTTATATATTATTAAAATAAATAAATAAATAAATGAACAAACATCTCTTTCTGGTTCTTTCTGGTAAAAGTAAACAGATCTTCAGAATGAATTTATGGATTCTTAAAGTCGTCCCTCTATAACTAAAAGACAGAGGTAGCTCGGTTTAAACTCACTGCAAGGATTCTGTGTGTGCTGGTCAGATATTCCCTCCAGGCCACACAGAGCACGTAGGGCAGGTAGAGAGAGAAGTAGATGAGGCCTCCGCATGCTGCTGCCAAATTGGCATGAGAGAAGAACGTACTGATGAGGAAGCACAACATGATTGTGGCTGTAGCAAAGGCGACCAGGAAGAAGACGATCACCGCAGGGTCGCTGTAGGGCAAGATATCGCCCAACTGAAAGGACGAAAACAATTAATCTGCTAAATCTACTTTTTCATAAGAGACACAACAAGCATGTTAGAATGTTCTACATGTGCAAAAGTCCATTACAGTAGAGTCCAAAAGTCCATTACCAACATCTGTTTTTATTTAATCATTTATGCCAGTGGTTTTCAAAGTGGGGTCTAGGGTCCCTAGGGGTTCATGAAGCATAGATTTTATGCTTATAATAGCTCATTTGGCTGATCACATAAATAGAATGGGCTAAACCCAAACCTCAATAACTCAAAAACAAGTAGACCTTGTGTCCACAGATTTAAAATAAACACGTGCTGAAATTTATTTCATAATCAAAAGGTTTGAGCCCCATGAATTAACAAAATCAAATACAACTGTTTCAAGTTGTATTTCTTAACCAAGACTCCAGAATATTCAACTATATTTCAATATCATACTTATTCATACCTGTTTGGAAGGGAGCTAGAAAAGTTAAAAGTGTCATTTGTTTCAGTTTTAAATCATGTAATAATCTGATAAAAATAACTCGAATATTTTGACCTAAATTCTGATAGCTGATTAAACAAAACAATTCTTGGAATATAATTTGATTTGGTATGGGTTTTATTTATTTATTTATTATTTTACTGTTTTAACCAACCCTGTTTTTTTTTTTTTTTCTCCCATAGTTTTAGAATTAGATTGCCTATAAATGGCTAGTGCTGATATCTCAAACCCACCTTGAGTGCAGTAATGAGAAGGCCAGAGCTGAAGAGAAAAGGCAGGTAACTGCTGATGAACCAGCTGAGCCAGAGTGTTCCTGAGCCCAAGCCCATGATCTTCATAGTCTCCTTCAGTCGTGCCTCCTTCTCATACACCACGCCTTTAATGATCATCGCCACGGAGTATATCCACGCCAGCGTCATGAAGAGAGGGAGTGAACGATTCAAGACTCGCAGAAAGCTGTAAATAAACAGAGTGGAATTGACTCATATGTCCAGAATGTATTGCTTTCTGTTTTCTGTGAGGAGATGATTATGTAGCATTAAGTAGAGGTAGAGCTTTTCCTTTAGGTTTTACCGACACAGAGGCTTTGCTGTTTCTTGGTAACATGACATGCTGATTTTTTTTGTCTTATTAACTTTAAGAGAATTCTTTTTTAAAACAGTGGGGGGTTAAACCACACTATCCTGTCAATGATTATTTTCCTATAACAGCACACCCCATCATGTTTTATTATTTATTTATTTACCTCTTTCATTATGCACTAATCCACTAATCGTGGGGTTGGCGGTTCGAATCCCGGCCCGGGTGATCCCATGCCGAAGTGTCCTTGGGCAAGACACTGAACCCTAAGTTGCCCCCAATGGCAAGCTAGCACCTTGCATGGCAGCTCTGCTACCATTGGTGTGTGAGTGTGCTCTCATTTGTAAGTCGCTTGTAAATGTAAAATGTAAAAATGATATTTCTGTAAAGCTGCTTTGAGACAATGTCCATTGTAAAAAAGCGCTATACAAATTGATTAATTATAATTAACTTAATGCATGGCAACAACACAGATGCTCCGGCATAATCACAAGTAACAAAAATGGACAAAGAGTGCAGGTTCGTTCAATCATTCATCTTTAGTCACTGCTTTATCCCAGTCAGGGATGAAGCCTATCCTGGGAACACTGGGCAAGGGGCAGGAGTACCCTCTGGATGTACTCATCATGCAAACACATATCCCCACACTCATTCCCACCAAGAGCCAATCAACCTACTGGCCTCTTTTTAGCAGGTAGTAGAGATGAATATATTATTTATATCCACCTTTATGAAAGCTTCTAATCTTTTTTTTAGAAACCCCAGCTCTGTAATTTACCGCTCCCTGCAAACAGAGGTCATGATGCCTGGCATTCTAGAGTAGTCCAATTCAATAGCACTTTGTGAATTCTTGTCGAACCTTGCAATTCCATTCTTACTGTTTATCCTATGTAAGGCTATCATGGTTTAGACATTTTTGCTTACTGTGCATTAATTAATAGCTACGCTAACAAGTTGCCAAATGACTAATAATACAATAAACCTAGCCTATTTGTTTAAAATGGCTTCAAATGCTCTGGGCAATTAGTGGTTCTCGAAGCCCTACAGACACTAATCACTAATGTGTCCTCTCATGGTGTGCACATAAAATAATATAGGCAATGTATATGATCGTGAAACATACCATAAAGCTGCTCAGATACTTACACATCATCAACAAAGCATGGGTAGGGCATCTGCTGTATATATATTCCTGTAGTTGGTTGTTTGCCGCTCAGCACACGTGTTATTGCTCGCTCCACTAAATCCTGTACATAGACAAAGCCACCCCATATGTAGCGCAGATCGCTGAAGGGTTCTGCAGCTGGACCAGGATCCCAGAACCTGCAGAACACAGTTTTCAGATTAGCACACATCACGCATTTCTGTTATAATAGAGGTTTGTGTAGGAATGTGCCGTGTCAGCGCTTAGTGACTGTTAAAGCTGTTAAGTTATATGATATAGGAATGTCTTGAGGACATAAGGCTTTAAGGTTTCTCAGTGGAATGACAATAGAGACAAAAGAAAATCTGTTGAGGAAACATAAGTGGTAACAGGAACTAAATTGTTTTGTGGGTGGGGGCAGTATAGATATGACCCAGGCTCTGGGGTACTGATTGGAAGGTCGGGGGTTCAAGCACCAGCACTGCCAAGCTGCCACTGTTGGGCCCTGGAGCAAGGCCCTTAACCCTCTCTGCTCCAGGGGTGCTGTATCATGACTGACCCTGCACTCCAACCCCAGCTTCCTGACCTGCTGTGGTATGTGAAGAAAATAATTTCAATGTGGTCTACTGTATATGTGATTAATAAAGACCCATTATCATTATGTTCCATGACATTAAATGTTACCATACACAGATAATCATACACAGTATAATGTGACTCTTTAATAAACAAAAATCGCTAGCATTGGCAAATTACTGTAAAAGGAATAAATGTGTTTAAATGTGTAGCATAAAATGAATAAAAATGTCCGCTTCACGCTGGGATGTATCTCAATACTTCCAAGCAGATTATTTTTACAGTAATATCACACTCGTTGTGTTTTATTGCTTTACATTAGTACAGCTATAGGAACCCAAAAAGACCATTTTTAACTCCACAAACCATAGTCGCTGTTTACTGAAACCGCAGATATGCATTAAGAGTGGCAACTGATTCTGGCGCACCTTGAGGATATTTGCCATCTGGGGCAACTTAGGGTTCAGTGTCTTGCCCAAGGACACTTCGGCATGGGATCACCCGGGCCGGGATTCGAACCACCAACCCTACGATTAGTGGATTAGTGGATAACCCGCTCTACCGACTGAGCCACAGCCGCCCCACTAATTATTTACAAAGGATAGTTTCGCCTGCAAGTGTCATACTTACTTGTCTTTGATCTTACTAGTGCGTGTGACGTCATCTATGTCCATGCGGATCTTGTACTTGACAAGAGGAGGAAGATCTGAGGAGGAAGGGTCTGGGAGGAGGAAGACTATTCCAGCCCAGAACTGCCGATCCTCCAGCAGCTCCAACGCCCGCTCCACCAGCTGCCCTTCTGTGGCCACTCCCTCCAGCTTATTCAGTGAAAAACACTACAAGAGGCCACCACACAGATTGGTCACATGAAAGACTTTAAAAAACATTATATCCTGACACATATCCTGAACGTGATTACTGCATACACGTTACCTTTGTGAGTTGGGACAAGAGGCTTATGGTGCTATTGAAATCTTGATACACGTCCAGCCATGTGGCGGGCGCTCCTTCTTTCTCAGGAGTGTCTGGATTAGGCATGGAGAGGAAGTGGGCAATGCGAGAAGCTGTCCAAGAAGTGTTCCTCAGTTGTAGATTCACCACAACAGCCACCTCGGGTCGCCTCAGCAAATCCTAGAACACACGAGATTTGGCTGTGTTATATATCTAAACTGAGAAAGACTGTGCTTTCGCAATGTCCTTTGAGCAAATGAAAATAAAACACTTAAAAAAGGAAAAGCTATGCCATGTTCAAAACAGCACCCTATTCGACAATCCCAAATTATAAAATCAGGAGCAATACAGCTTGGTACAGTTTGCCATTTACGAGGCTTACTATGGGGAGTTGTTGAAGCCTTCAGCACAGGTTCCCACCATCTTGAAAGTTACAGTGCATTATGGATATTAGCAGGTATTCGGTGTATAATTGGTATTAATGCATTGGTCTTAAGTCTGGGATCCCGTGAGACCCAAAACAACAGTCATGTTAGTGGGAGCTGGAGAATCAGATATGAAGCTGATGGGACGAAGAAATCCCTGTGCATTAACTTGGGAGCATACTGGATGCTTGCATAGCACTGAAATATATAAATCAACTAAATACGTAAGAAAATATCACAGATAGGTGCAAACAATAAATCATAACTATGTGAGCATGCGGATTAAAAACCCAGTAATGCCCACGCCTCTACAGTGAATTATCCAGAGAAAATTATTTTCTCCACAGAGAATTTGGACACACCACAATATGGATTACCTAAATACTGCACTATATTAAAAAAAAGGAACGAATTCAGACACCGCATATGTTACTATGAGACTATGAATAGATATTCTACATCTACTCTACAACTACAGCGATTTAGAAAATAGAGTACGAGGTATAGATGAACTTCTACCTCAGACTTAAGACAGACTAAAGAAAGCTCAGATACTGATAGAGAACCTGCAGCATACGGATCTCCACACTGCTTTCCATGAAGCGCTTCAGCCTGGGTCCCACTTCCTCCCATGCGGCGTGCACCTCGGCCAGAATCTCAAAGTCCTGGAATGTCCTGTTCACCTGACAAATGTGCCACAACTTTTAGAGACTAATTATTCTTAAAGAGTATTTGAAACTGTATCATGATTTGGAAGTCAGGTATACGTTGTTACATTGTAGTTATACTTTATTGATCTTATAATTAAGGAACATTTATCGTTTGGCCATGACATTATAGAAAAAAAGAAAATCACAGCTATTATTCGATAAAGAAAAAACCCAAAAAGTCCACAAACTGTTTCTATCTCACCGATGATAAAAAGTAAACTACTAAAAATGTATATTATTCATGAACATAAGATCTATTGCCTAAACACAGTTATTCATTTTAAATAAAGCTATTCAGTAATGTCTATGAATTTTTCAGTAACTACAGGGAAACTATGAGCAAAAGTGTAAGTCTAGTGTTGTATATATTTTTATATAATCATACTGTCTGATTAATTTTTAAATGAAAGAAAGATTTGGAATGGCAAGCCCAATTCTATTCTTTTCACTATACACTGAAAATGTTTGGTTTAGAAATCAAAAGATGAATGAGACAATAGATCAAAATTTCAGATTTATTTTCCTGATATTTACATCTAGATGTGTTAAACAACTCAAAACATGGCACCTTTTGTTTTGAAGTGATCACAAATTCTGGAACATGCAATAGATGGGTCTCTCTTGCTGCTCAGGTGTGCCCTGTTAAATTCATTGTGTAATCAATTTATAGCTCTGAATGTCTACTCTTGGTTTGATCGCTGTCTTTCGCATATGAAGACTGCATTTATAGTAAAAAATGATAAAACAACATGAAGACCAGAGAGCTGTCTATGGGAGAAAAGCCATTTAGAAGCTGAAAACACAGGGAAAATCAATCAGAGCCATTGTGCAAGCAGTGGGCATAGCCACTATAACAATATGGAATGTCCTGAAAAAGAAAGAAACAGCTGGTGCACAGCAGTTGATGACAGGAAGATTATGAGAGCTGTGAAGAAAAACCCCAAAACAACAGTCGGTAATCAGTTATAACCTCCACGGAGCAGGGGTGAAGGTATCACAATCCACCATTCTAAGAAGATTTTAAGAGCAGAAATATAGATGCCATACCACAAGATACAAACCACTCATCAGCAGTAATAATCAGAAAACCAGATTAGAATTCACAAAGAAATACAGATGTGGCACAAAAGATTAACCTCTAACAAAATGATGGAAAGGCCAAAGTGTGGAGAAAGAAAAGGATCTGCTCATGATCCAAAACATAATCGAGCTCATCTGTGAAACATGGTGGAGGTAGTGTCATGGCTTGGGCATGCATGGCTGCTTCTGGAACAGGATCACTAATCTTTATTGATGATGTAACTCATGATGGTAGCAGCAGAATGAATTCAGAAGTTTACAGAAACAATCTGTAAATTGTCTGCCAATTTACACAGAAATGTACCCAATCTAATTGAGAGGAACTTTATCATGCAGCAAGACAATGATCCAAAACTCACTGACAACTCAACCAAGGACATTATCAGGAGGGAGAAACCCCTAAAACAAACAACAACTGAAAGACCCTGTGGTGGAAGCCTGGAAAAGTATCACAAAAGACGTAGTAATTCTAGAACATGATTTAAAAATTGTTTACCTGTATGTACAGTGGTGTGAAAAAGTGTTTGCCCCCTTCCTCATTTCCTGTTCCTTTGCATGTTTGTCACACTTAAGTGTTTCGGAACATCAAACCAATTTAAACAATAGTCAAGGACAACACAAGTAAACACAAAATGCAATTTGTAAATGAAGGTGTTTATTATTAAAGGTGAAAAAAATCCAAACCATCATGGCCCTGTGTGAAAAAGTGATTGCCCCCCTTACTATAACTGTGGTTGTCCACACCGGAGTTCAATTTCTCTAGCCACACCCAGGCCTGATTATTGCCACACCTTTTCACAATCAAGGCATCACTTAAATAGGAGCTGCTTGACACAGTAAGGTCCACCAGAAGATCCTTAAAAGCTACACATCATGCCAAGACCCAAAGAAATTCAGGAACAATTGCGAAAGAAAGTAATTGAGATCTATCAGTCTGGAAAGGGTTATAAAGCCATTTCCAAAGCTTTGGGAATCCAGCGAACCACAGTGAGAGCCATTATGCACAAATGGCGAAGACATGGAACAGTGGTGAACCTTCCCAGGAGTGGCCGGCCGCCCAAAATTACCCCAAGAGCGCAGCGACGACTCATCCAAGAGGTCACAAAAGACCCCACAACAACGTCCAAAGAACTGCAGGCCTCACTTGCCTCAGTTAAGGTCAGCGTTCATGCCTCCACCATCAGGAAAAGACTGGGCAAAAATGGCCTGCATGGCATAGTTCCAAGGAGAAAACCACTGCTGAGCAAAAAGAACATCAAAGCTCGTCTCAATTTCTCCACAACACATTTTGATGATCCCCAAGACTTTTGGGACAACATTCTGTGGACCAATGAGACAAAAGTGGAACTCTTTGGAAGGTGTGTGTCCAAGTATATCTGGCGTAGAAGGAACACTGCATTTCATAAAAAGAACATTATACCTACAGTAAAATATGGTGGTGGTAGTGTGATGGTCTGGGGCTGTTTTGCTGCTTCAGGACCTG
>JAFFST010053337.1:52042-67981 GCA_022414735.1 Noturus placidus
CCATATGGGCCATGCCAGGGGAGGTTTTGGGGGGATTAATGATTCATCTGATTACAGGCTCACAATGTTCTGCTTTATTTGCACATAGATTTTTTGTGACATGCACCTACATTACTCATGCGTTTTTATTCATTATTATTATTATTATTATTATTATTATTATTATTATTATTATTGCACGTGCATCACATAGAAAGGATTTATTTCAAAGTGCACAGTAGACACTCACCACTTTGTCTCTTCCTCTGTAGGACTCCAGCAAATTCACCACTGACTCAAATGAATTATCCATGATATAACCAGGTTATATGGTCATACAGCAACAAAACCACCAGACTGCTCCTGTGACAGCTAGCTAACTATCACTACCTCATTATTGTCACTGTGGAAAATATATACTATACAGAAAAATGCCACTTTCCCCGTGTATTTAAGAGTCAGTACACAGCACACAGTGCAAGAACAGATGAATAGTGAACTTTGAACTGGAAATAGTTTCCTCAGACCAGAACAATAGATTACCTACCAGAGAGCAAACAGCACATCAGTGAGTAAGGACAAAGAAACATAGATTAAAATCATTATTTAATTTCACAATTTAAAATGATTTCTCGCTAACCCAAACAGCCAGGAATAAAAAGATAACTAAACAATGTTTTCAGTCATTTGAGCTGCAAAGTCATTTTTTTTGTATGGGTCATTCCATCTCAAATGGTCCAATAATTGTGAAGTTGTTACTTGACCATTCTTTTCTTTTTTCTTTTCTTTTTTTGAGTGATTTCCTCTATGTATTGGCATTGCAAAGCCACAATTTCTACTTAATTATTTTAACTACTATGGCTACATTTTGCACATTCTTGTTCTTTAGATTTAGAACCTAAGTCCAAATGTACTGCTCAGGATTGCTCATGTTTCCACTTTTAGGGTCAGTTTATAATGGGAAGGGTTCGAGTCGTGGTCTTAAGTTTTTAGGGGTACCCAGGTAAGTATAGGGTGCATGCAGAACATTTTAGGACATTTGAGACTTCTCTTATGTTTTTTATAGGGTGAGAAATTGCAACATTTTTTTTTTAATTCCATCAGTTTTGGGTTGAATATCTCTGCTGGGAGACTAGCTACGAACCTGAAATTGTTACTTTGGGATTGGAGTTAACCTATGCAGGACAGTGGATCTCACGAGCAAGATTTGAAAAAGCAGCCTGAGCTAACATGTTGGTGCAGGTGTACAGTTGGTATGCGTGAATAGATTTGATCCAAATATGGAAATATAGCTTTGCTTGGGTGTTTTACAAATGAACAGTGTCATAAAAAGAGCTGTGGTGTTGTTTCTCCTGTGATAAAAGCAATAAGTAACAGTAGATGCTATATAGAGGACGTATTTGTGTGAAAATCTCAGGTTCATATCTGGTCCCCCACCAGAGATATTCAGCCCGAATGTGAGAGGAATTTTAAACTTTGCACTTTCTTGCCCCTGTTTGAAAAAAAAGAAGAAAAAAGAAGTCTTGCATGCACACTATACTTACCTAGGTACCCCCTAAAAATAAGATGTAGACTCGAACCCTTGTCATTATAAATTGACCCTAAAAGTGAAACTGTGAGCAATCTTGAGCATTACATTTGGACTATCTACGTCTGGTGTTCTTTCTGGAGTTCTAAGTCTAAGGAAAATGAATCTGCTAAATGTTTATATATGTTCACGTACCTTGTAATTTGCTCTAGAGATCAGTTTTTGTTCCAATGAGCTAGGACCATCCTGAGCAGAGATACTGATGTTTCAGTGAACAGCTGTATAACCAAAATGCGTTGTGTGCCATGACACAAAGATACCCATTGTAGTTAAACCAAGTTCAAAATAAAACTGGTGATTTCGCAATGTCAATACAAATAGGTAATCACCTACATTTGACTAATTGAGATCATATTATTACAGGTGTGACCCCAAATGGTGAAGTGATAGGATAATCAAGACGGATGTCTTTCTGAATGCTAATTACGGTCACACAGCCCTTTGGTCAGAGATGGTTCTTGATGTCTCACTGCACCCATGCTATAACGGTGTGAATGTCACTTTAGGAGGTATTATACACATATTGCTGAGACTGAGATACATTTTCCCTTTGATAATTATGCCTTTTTGGGGAACAACATTATCCTAACACAGTTCGGGGTGGAATTTGCTGAGAGGCAGTCTGTAATTTCTTACAAAATCAAATCAATGACTCAGATAAAAGAGCATTTTGACTGATTCCCATCCTCAATAAAGCACAATGATGTTTGCACCCATGCCATAACGGTGTGAATGTCACTTTAGGAGGTATTATACACATATTGCTGAGACTGAGATACATTTTCCCTTTGATAATTATGCCTTTTTGGGGAACAACATTATCCTAACACAGTTCGGGGTGGAATTTGCTGAGAGGCAGTCTGTAATTTCTTACAAAATCAAATCAATGACTCAGATAAAAGAGCATTTTGACTGATTCCCATCCTCAATAAAGCACAATGATGTTTGCACCCATGCCATAACGGTGTGAATGTCACTTTAGGAGGTATTATACACATATTGCTGAGACTGAGATACATTTTCCCTTTGATAATTATGCCTTTTTGGGGAACAACATTATCCTAACACAGTTCGGGGTCGAATTTACTGAGAGGCAGTCTGTAATTTCTTACAAAATCAAATCAATGACTCAAATAAAAGAGCATTTTGACTGATTCCCATCCTCAATAAAGCACAATGATATTTGTGCATGATGTCCTTTAATATCTGGCTGGGTGCTTTATCGTGAGACGAACCTTCATGACACTTTGGGAAACAGCTAAGGTGTGAAGGTATCACAATCAAAATTCGAAGATTTGTAAAATAAGTCTAAAGAATATAAAGGCTATACCACAAGATGCAAACCAGTAAGATTGGAAAGCCATATTGAAATTTGCAAAGAAATACAGCACCACAAAGGTCCTGGAACCAAGATTAACTTCTAACAAAGTGATAGAAAGGCCAAAGTGTGGAGAAAGAAAGGATCTGCTCATAATCCAAAACATACAAGCTCATTGGTCAAGCACGGTGGAGGTAGTGTCATGGCTTGTGCTTGCATGCCTGCTTCTGGAACAGGATCACTAATCTTTATTGATGATGTAACTCATGATGGTAGCAGCAGAAGGAATTCAGAACTCTACAGAAACAGTCTGTCTGCACCAGAATGTAACCCAATTGAGCATGCATTTGGAGAACCCCCCCAAAACCAAACAACAAGACATCACAAAAGAAAAACGCAACAATTTGGTGATGTCAGTGGGTGACCGGCTTGATGCAGTTATGTAATTGCAACCAAATATTAAGTGCTATTTAATTTACTGATCCTTTGTTTCATATTCATGTTTTGATCTCAAACCCAAATGTCTTCAGTATATAGAAAAAAGAAAAGGAATTGGCCTTGCTGTTCCAATACTTTCGGAGGAGATTGTATGTAACTGTGGTTCAACTAATAAGTGGGGGTTTGAAAGATTATGTTGTAAATATCTGTATAACATTACAATATATTTCAGATTTGTCACTGCCAACTATGAATCAAGTCTATCGGGTATTTGGAATAATCATTACCAACAATTGTAATGGTACCAACAGTGGTAAAGAATCAGCATATTGGATTTATACCCCTACTTGGTGTAGACTGCAGAACTAGTGGAGGCCACATACTGGTAGTGCACCCTGCCAGACAATAATAGACTCTCAAATAGTGCTGATGTCATGCTTTATTGAGGATGAGAATCACTCAGAATGCTTATACTTTTTTCTACTGAGGATAAAAATAGCTCAAGGTTGAGCTTTATCTTCTATTGAGGATAAATGTCCAAAATTTACATGTGTCCTAGTACCACCCAGGAAGCAAATACAGTATAGCTCACATCCAATGGCAATTAATGGAAGAATGCACCTGTTCAGCAATCCAGAAAGAAGTAGAAGGAAGTAAATGTTTTTTTCTTCTTCAAAATACTGCACTGGATTTTACTGATGTACTTTTACACTATTCAAAACCTTCAGCAGCTTCTGATTGTGATCTGTGGGACTGAAAATATTGCTAAATGTAATTGCATTATTTCTTAAGACAATTAATCAAATTCTTTTGTCCTCCAAATAAGCACATTAATGTCTGTTATCTCTTCAAAAAAATATATTTTTTTATATTCAAGATAGTGTTGATTCAAAAATGCTTGGCCCCTAGCAACCTTACGGAGGCAGTCAGTTCTTATGTGATAGTTTTCTGTTTAATAAGATCACTTGTGAAAAAAATAATATTTTTCCTAAGGACATGCTAATAAAAACAGAAGGGCATTTGCAATTTGTTTAGGGGAATATATGTTCTACAATTAATAGATGAAGTCCAACTGGTATTCGGTGGTCGCTATTTTGTATTAGTAATATAAAATGTAAGAATATAAAAATATCAGATTAGTAAAAAACATCATTTGTACAACATTTTCTTGAATGAGCCTCCTGATCCTCCACCCTGTCCTAATGTCCTCAAGATGCATGAACGAGTATCATCAGGTCCTCTTTTACATCCATCTTCTCCATTATAGCATAGTTAATGGCCGTCAAGGCCGCAGTGGTGCTGGTCCAGTTACATCATTATCATAAATGTCTGTGATAAAAATGGGAACATGAAAGATATAGTCTTAACATGAGGTTTTCAGAAAAACTGTTTGACTGAATAGAAGCATCTTTAAAAAAAATGGTCTGAAGCGATCACATTTACAGCCATGAATCTTTGACAGTGGGAACCATTACTTTGCACTCCCATACCTGTCATGTTGTCAATATCATCATATATGTCATTTTCCCTGAAATAAAAAAAACAACATAATTTAACAACACTGATTTAGAATTATTACACAATGAATAATATAATTAATTGTAGTAATAATGATAATAATGGTTACAGTATAAAACATACTCATGCAGGAGGTAATGTGTAGGAACATATCCATCTGAAAACAGATGATCAAAAAAAAAAATTTTTTTATATCATAGTATATATCGTGTATACAGTATAAATGATTTTCATACATTTGAATACATAATGTTAACTGTAAGATGTTAATTATCTTTTGTATATGTCAAAAAAATTAACGAAAACCACAATATTATTATGGTATTACAGTGTTTCTCACAAGAGGGCGCACAACACATACATTTGCCCTGTTCATTGCGACAGAGTACTTTCTTCTCATTAGTCTGCTGAATGACTTCAAGAATTTCCCCCTGCACAACAGTCAGGTCCTTCCCACTGCCCTTCTTGATGTTGGCGTTTGGATCCACCATCATGCAGCAAAGAACTTTGATGGGACCTTCAAACTGTCAATGCCAAAACACAGAACATAACCGTCTGTTACTGAATTTATTTCCTGCTAAAGGTCATGGGGGTGAAAGCGGATTAAACGCCGAGCTTCTTGATCTTAGAGCAGAACCACAAATAAGGGACGTTTACCTTAAACTTTTTTCTGAACTCCTTTTCCTCCTTCTCTAGCTTCTTGCTTTTTTTGGGGTCTTGGCTAAGAATTCAAGACAGAACATTATGAACAAAACCAAACATTCAAAGCAACACATTTATTGTTTGACTTTTTGATTTCAAACATATTGTAGACAATATTGAATGTCATATTTGATATGGTCAGTTATTTTGATTGCACCTGAGATTTTACATAGATAACGATGCCAACACAGGAAACAAAGAGTCTTTCTCTGACCCGTGGCCATAAAGTTACTTATTAACAAGAAGTGAGATGAGAAAATATATTCAGCTATCATTTAACCAGGACACAGTCAATACATGGGGAGTTCATGGGCAGTCTTTTATTAAGTAATGCTGATTTTCTTCATGAATAAAATACTGATAGTGGACAACAGGAAAAGTAGGCTAAATGAAGGTGTAAAGATTATACATGGATAGCAACAGCACTTGAACGTTTCACTTATTGTGCGTACCATATCTCCGGAGGGGGCAGAGGGAAATCATCTGGTATGACATGATCAATATCATCATATACCTCTGTGAGAGGAGGAGAATATATATAAAAAAAAACAAACAAACATCATTTTCACGACGTATTTAAATGATACCAGCTATATATACAATAATCACTAATTGACTTACCACCGCTCACATTTAGGCTGCTGCAAAAGAAAGAAAATACACAACATGGGAAACATAAATCTCTGCTACATGCTTCTGGTAAAGCTCTAGAAACTATGAATTTCAATAAGATCATCTTTTAACGCTTGCTTCGTTGACCTGTTCAGTGGGTCTCTGCCGACATCGTCGTAGAAATCCTCGTCCTCAAGGACAGGAAGAGGAAGGGGAGGAGGAGCAGCAGCACTGCGAATCTTTCGCTTTATTTCTTCATAGTCCACATCTACACATCTGTTACTGACATATCCATCTGCAAAAAAGACAGCAATAATGCTTAGCTTTTATACATTATGATACATTTCTGTCAGAGTTCCCACGTTCCAATATGGTTAACAGGACTGTATTATAATTTTGTAATAACTGCCTAAGATAGAAAACAGTCATAGAAATTGATCTAATTGCCGGTGTTTGGGACTTAATAAATATATGCCACGCTGTAGTATAAGAGATTGACAACTAGTGTTGATTTTGCTATAGTAGTCTTAAAATATTTCTGACCCCAATTTCTTTATAGCTGTATATGGAACTGGTGAGCACAAGTTACGGCGTGCATTTATGATGTAGCGCTTGGCACTCTAATACAGATGCTGATGTACAGCCTACGTTATGCAACTGAAATAAAAACCTACATTCCCCATTCATGTTTCGGGCCAGCCATCTTCCCTCGGGGTTGTTCTTCACACGTACGATCTCCACAGACTCTCCCAGCCGCACACGCAGATCGTTCTTCCCGCCTTGCCAATCCTCCCTCACCCGAGCCACATGGAGCACCTCGACTTCTCCAGTCAGCTAAAGTAAGAGAACGAAAGTATCCAACGCAAGCGTTATATGGAAAAAGATCTTATGCTTGAAGAAAATATATATATCCGTGTAAAATGTGTCGCAGCTTCAGAAAAAACTTCACATGTTGAAATGTTGTTGCTGTTATTTATTTATTTATTTATTTATTTATAAAAATTAATTTAAAAAGTACTTGATAGGTATACTTAATAAACCGCCAACTCAGTGGAGATGAAATTATGTAAAGAAAGATTCACATACATTATCCAGTACCTAATAAATGCATATGAAAGGATTTCTTCTGCCACACAAATATGATCACATTAAATATACATAATGCGTCATTTTAATGAATAAAATGTATTCAATAAATATATGTTTCAATTCATATTTGCAATCATAAGCATTACACCTTTAAATTATGTGTAGGCTCAAAAAATATATAAATACTATAAATGAAGTCATGTTTGGGCGACATTAAATTGGGTTTCAGTTATAGTGAAATAAAACAAAATCACATTTTAATGATGTATCTCATAGCTATCAATATTAATATGGTGCACTTTTCACGTGACAGCAAGAACATAATGCTTAAAGTGTACAATTTTATGTTCATTTTGAAAAAAAAAAACTCACTTTGAATCTTTTTCTGTACTCATTTTCTTTCTTCAGCCTCTCTTTTTTCTCTCTCCTTTCTACTTCTTGCTGTCGTTTGTGTTGCTTTTGTTTTTTCTTCTCTGAAACCACAGACTGTGCAGTCTCCTCCAGGCTGCAATTCAGCACAGCAGATCATATGAAACAGATTATTTAATCTGAGACCGGAAATCTGCTGCGTACAAAACAGCCATTGTATTATATAGTTTAATGGCCGGTTTTTCGGGGGTGTCATCATACAGATTGGTCTGGTTTAGTAAAATTGTTGACATATTAATGCTGTTCATAAATATGCAATAGAGACTTACTCCTCGATATACTCATAGATTTCACTGTGATCACTCTCCTAGAAAACAGGTATGAACACGGTTAGTAAACACACTTTTAGTAGGTTTTGAAACATGCAACTTTGTCCGTGACAACATTCAGAAATTTGTTAAGCAAAATAATAAAATAATATATACTCAGCAAAAAAAAAAAAGAAACTGCTTTTATTTCCAGCAGATTTCTTAACATGTGTAAATATTTGTATCAGCATAAAAAGATTCAACACCTGAACAAGTTTCACAGACATTTGAGGACAGAAATGGAATAACGAGTCCCTGAACAAAGTAGGGGTTAATAACAGTCAGTATCTGGTGGCCTCCAGCTGCTTTAAGTACTACAGAGCATCTCATCCTCATGGACTGCACCAGATTGGACAGTTCTTGTTTACTCCACTCTTCCACCAAGGCACAAGTTCTCGATCAAGTCCTGGAGGACACATGCTTACATGTAATTTTCCACTGCAGGGACGATCAGCTGTCCTTCCTGTCTCCCTGTAACACTGTCTTAATCATCTTATATTACATATATTGCAGTTTATTGCTCTGGACACATCTGCAGTCCTCATGCCTCCCTGCAGCAGGTCTATGTCATGTTCACGCAGGTGAGCAGGAACCCTAGACATCTTTCTTTGGGTGTTTTTCAGTTCAGTAGAAATTCTCTTTAGTGTCCTAACTTATTGTAACTGTGACATTAATCACCTACCGCCTGTAAACTGTTAGTGTCTTAAGGACTGTTCAACAGGTGCATGTGCAATAATTGTTTATGGATCACTGAACAAGCATGAAAAACATAATGTAAACCCTTTCCAATAAAGATATGTAAAGCTTATTTATATTTTACAAAATTATCATAAAAATACAGTCTCCTGAAAAAGGGATGCTTCTTATTTTTGCTGAGTATATTTTTTTTTCATAATTATGAATCAATTCATTCCTGAACGGGACTTCCACCACACACCCACCTCATCAGCCTGAGATGAGAAACTGCTCGTCCATGATTCTGTAAAAGCACAAGATGTATATACATTCAGGATATTTAATATTTAAAAGTGGACAGGCTATTGCACAGCATTTGCTAACAGTTGATTCATTGCGAATATCCGTTTCCTTTCATAGTCATCAGGATGGTTTTAATCACACTTACCCAAAAAAAGTCCAAAGTAATTCAATGTATTAACTGAATAGTAAGGAAGAAAAACCTTGCAAGTACCACTAAAAAAAAGATGCTTTTATTTTACAAAATTACACGCAAAATAATCAAAATGGAAGCACATTTCTACAAGCAGGATCATTTCCGGAGTAAGAGAAATGATTGCATGAGAAAAAGTCGCTTTTACCAATGGAAGATGGTTTAGGAGGTGGAGGTGGAGGCGGGGGCAAATCAATGTCGTCGTATGTGTCCTGTTCAGGTTCGATGTTTCTAAATCAACAAAATCCCATATTAACAAAGCTCAATGAACTCTTACACTGTTTATAAAGCTATGGTATTCATTTTAATGTTTGACACTGGTCATTTTAAAAATTTATTTATTTATGTTTTTTTTACAAATTACACATCGCACTAATAGTTTTCGGTCTGGAGTTTTTATTTGGCCAATTCTCAGGAAATTCCAGTGTGCCATCAGGAAATTTGCAGTGTAGCTAGCATTTGCACACCCACACATTCTAGAGGCATTGCGTCATGGAAATGCACATGTTTGATCAGTGCATGAATTAATTCCATTATTAACAGTGACAAATTGATGTAGCAATTCACATGGTCACTCGTAATCATCTGCTTCCTGGTGGATCCAGGATCCTTCCATGTTTCTCATAATGCAATAATCTGCATATGACATTATGTTTTACCCTTTGTGTTCAAAGAAATACTATGACTAGTACTTTTACAAATAATAATAATAATAATAACAACAATAGCTATTAATATAATAAACAGCACGGCTGAAATTTCCCATTTTGTGAATCTATAAAGTTCAGTTAAAATCATAAACATTACTGTACGTACCTCTGATGAATGGGCAGTGTTGCAGACAAGAGGGTTGTTTTTGGTGGTCGAGGTGGCCCTGTTAAAAACACCGACATTCATGAGACAAATTCAATGCAATAGACACCTTGCCTCTGTTTCTCCCAAAATCTATGCAAAACATACAATGTAGGAAACATACAGATACATACACACTGCACATATACATTTATAATATGAATAATTAAACAGCTAGGTGATTATAATTATAAGAAATAAAAATTCAGTCTGTCCTTGGGGATTTGATTTCTCCAATGATTCTGAGAATAGGTTCCTAAATGTACACGGTTAGCAAGCTCAGCTGACATGTTAAAAGAGTTGCTAGTATATCTTGAATTACTGTTAGCTAGAAGGTGTTTGATGGCACAAGGGTACGTCCTGCTTTTTCTTTTGGTTTCTAGTTCTAGTAGCTTATTTTTATGTTAGGGAGATGTTCATGGTGTCATCTGTGGTTTTTCCTGCTGAAAATATAACACATAGGCCTAATAATGAAAAAAAATTTTTTTTGATGCAAGCGCATATAATACTGGTCATTTAAAATCAGATAGAATTTTATTGTGTAGAATTTTGCAGTAATGAACATCAGCGTGAATGAAATAGACAATATAGGTTTCATTTTTATATTTTTACATCAACTTCAATTAAGATTTCACATCAAAATTTACAGTAAGTTCAGCTGGCAGTCTCTAGTTGTTTACAGTATCATACAGTATAATATTTACATTAATGGCTACAGTAAATTACTATTATTTATTCTACAGTTTGCATTTATAGTACTAGATTGGATATGGTGCCATTATTATTATTATTAATATTAATATTGTTATTATTATTATTTTTATCCTTATTATTATTTTAAATTTCTTAAACAAATGTTAAAATAATAATAATAATAAAATTAAGTATGCTAATCCCATGACTTGCACTTGATTCATACAGTTGTGTCCAAAAGTCTGAGACTACACTGAAAATCTGAGATTCTTCTCTCTCTCTCTCTCTCTCTCTCTCTTAATAAATTGGAAATAAACAGAAGATTTTAGAATTTTGGAAGTAAATATTCAATATCTTGAATATTTAATATTCAAGATTCTGCACTATTTCTAGGTCCTTATTTGAAATGTAAGCAAATGTGTGATATTGACCACGTTTGTACAAAAGGTCAGATTTTCCTCATGTCTAATCTTTTCTATTGAAGCACTCCAATGTATCTCAAATGGATCATTATGTTTTGTAAAAACATGCCATGCCAGATCGAGTGCACTATGTTGTTAAATCAAAAAGGGGATGTACCAAATACAAATACCTTTTTTTTATTATTTTTACATTTATGTAAATATTTAAAAGATTCTACTTTTCACTCAAGTTGTTGTCAATAATATAATTTGTAATGAAAATTGTTGTATTAAATTAGAAAAGAATGCTAAATAGAAGTGTTCTCAGGCGTTTGGACTGCACTATAGTTTGTAGACCGCTAGAAAATGTCCCGATAGTTAAATGAGTACATGAGCGCGCTACCACGACAGGACTCTTTTAAATGACTAAAAGCAGTCGCCACATCAGCCAACAAAACTCTTTCTAAAACTCCCAAACAACCCCATGCCATTTTTTATTCCACCAAAAGCAGCCAAACTGGGTGGTCTTCACCTTCACTTAAACTGTTCAATCAAATATTACTTTTCTTCTGATTAACATAGTAACATTATACTTTGCATTGCATTTATTATAAAATCTAAATAAATGTTAAACCAGCAAGATGTTAGATACATACAGCTGACAAATGAAAAGAAACAATAACATGGTGTGTCTTAGTAAATTATTGGGTCACCACAAACTCCCAAAAACTTGGAACTTCTACAAGTTTGCGGAACTGTGTTAGAGGAATGAACGGCATTCTCAAAAAAAATAAAAAATACCCTTGATTAGTTTTGATGATGGTGGGCAGCGCTGTATAACATGTTGCTCCAGAATACCCCTTTGGATAAAAGGACCCTAAACCATGTCACCAAAATGGCCACAGCATAACAGATCCCCTGTCACTTGTCTGTGTTTAAACAACCTGCTGTGTCTCCACCCAACCTCCTATTTATCCTGTTTTTTTCTTCTTCATAACAATTTTTATTGATTCTCATACATTTTTCAGAGTATAACAAAATATATCAATACAGAATCAGCATTTTTTACCCCAATAACAGCCCATCCCACCCCACCCAGGAAAGTGTACATTTGATTAATTTACTTATGATTCATGTACATGTGATTTCCTGTTGTTCATATCCCCGACATACTCTCAGTATATCATTATAACAAACATCAATACAATCTGACCCTCACACTCGCCCCAGTGACACGTCAAACACACGTCACTGTATATGATTAATGGCATTAGAGACTCCTTTTACATTGATAAAATGTGTTGCCTACATTTCCAAAATAAAATATCATGATATCAATATTATATCATCATATTACACTGCCCTACTCATTAGCATGCTATTGGCTAATACATGAGTTAACACTAAAACTAGTTGTTACATGCATGTAATGGCACTGAATACAAGGTTCCTTTTTAAAAAAAAAAAAAAGAAAAAAAAAGATATATAAAGGCAAATCAAATGTACTTACCCTCAAGTGTTTTAGTATCTTGATGGATTGTGGGTTGAAGGGCAAGACCCTTTACACGAAAACGATCCAGGCTGACAGACGGGGGTCGTTTTGGCTTTGTAGGTCGTTGTCCGACATTGGGAATTGGTTTTCTCAGGGGTGCTACCTCTGACACGCTCTTCTGGCTTGGCAGTTGCAATCTGGGTAATGACTGGGGCTTCTTCTCAAGATGTTGCAGCATCTTGTTCTGGAGAAGTTCCCCTGTCAGTTTTACTCTCCTTATGTTCTCAGAGTCATTGACAGGCGGTTTAGGATCCTCTTTAGCTTCAGGCGGTTTAGCTCCCATGCGGTGAGAAGGTGGAGGTTTGGGAAACACTCCTTGAGGTCTCTTGAGTTCAGTGCTGGGGTTCACTGGAAACACTGGCTTTGGAGCCGCAGGTGGAAGCTTGCTTCGGACCAGTCCATTGTCTGACGTCTCTGGCAAATGACCGGCCATGTGAGGCCTTGCGTAAGCTCCACCACTAGAGGTGGCCCTTTCTGCCTGAGCATGAAACTTGGCCCTCAGGGCCTTGAAGTCTACATTGTCCTCCTATTAAAAAAGGCAAACATTTAAGGAACAGATCAAACTAGTTATTAACATAATAATTACAATATAAAAAAAAACAAATATAAAATTAACCACTTGTAGTTTACATTCACTGAGACATAATGCACTAAGACGTCTTTTCTCTTACCTCTCACTCCACTGATTGATATGTATATATATATATATATATGTTGTGCTCTTGTATTTGAAAATATGTGGATATGTCTGTCCTAGCCTTTGTACAATTAACTTCTTTACCCTTGTAATTGATTTTTTGGATGCTGAAGGTAGGAAGGTAGTTAAAATGTACATAAAATATATTTTCTTTAGCTATTTTCTTGTTCCCTTCCATGTTTTTTCAATAAAAATAAGCTATAAGAAGAAGCCTTTTCCCTCTTTTGCAATAATGAAATATTTCCTTTGAGCAGCCTTTGAGGTTGGAACCAGGTTGCAAGCTGACACACACAGATTCAGAGCTGTGAGACAAATCACTATTAGATTACTGCTGTATTTTGTGGCACTGGTAGCTCAGTGATGAATTACTAATGAAGTTCAAATCCTAAAGAATCACTGTTACTTCCTTGAGCAAGGCCCATAACCTTTAACAGCTCAGGATGCTGATTCTATCCTGTCTCAATTTTAATTTGCTTTTGATAAAAAGGATCCAGCAAATAAATGAAAGTAATCAAAAATTCTAACTGCGATCTCAGCACCAGATAGTCGTTGTCGTCGTAGTCCCTCCCCCGAGTGATTATTTACCTTTTTTGCTGTATTGTAAAAATCCTGTTTAAGCATATCAGAATAGGATTTTCTCTCCAGAAATAAACTGAAAGAAAATGTTTAAAATAATTACTTGAAAATAAAAATTCTAAAAACTGCTTAATTGTAAAGTATTCACCCCCTCAGTGTGTGAATGGTCCTTTTTCAGCAGATACAGATTGGAGTTGTCTCTATGAGTATTACACATTTTGATTTGATTTCCTTTGCTTCCTCAGTGTGAATCAAATGAGTTGCTGTTGGAGGACAGCAGTTTTTCAGGTGATGCCACAGACTTTCAATTGGATTTCAGTCTGGGCTTTGACTCGCCAATTTCTAAACACAAACCACCTTTTTAGAAGTGATTCCTTTGTAGATTGTGCCCTGTGTTTGAGAACAGTGTTCTGTTAGAACATATATTTTCCTCTAAATACAGATGTCTGGTTGACTGGTTAACAGGTTCTCCTCAATAAATTGCTTATATTTGGCAACAAGCTGTCCCTTCCTCTCCAGACCACAACATCTTTGTGCAGAAACCCTCAGATTTTCTAACACTGCTTTTCTCAGAAGTGGTTTCTTGCTGGTCAATCTCGCATAGAGAGATTTATTTACAGAGCTCACAGATAGATCTATTTCAGTCCTTGTGTTGTAGCTGGGCTCTTGGGACACCTCTCTGACAATTGCCCTTCCTGTCGAAGCACTGAGTTTGGCCTGATCTTTTATTTTCTTTTTTTTAAAACAATTCTGAGGACCTCAAAACTGCTTTATTTTAATTGATGTTGCAATACAGCAAAAAGAGGAATATTCACTGGGGAATTAATACTTTCTGGAGGCACTATATATAAATGAGATGTAGATATATCTGGGACTTTCACATCATTTTAAACATTAAACCATATGAATTTGGGTAGACATATGGCATGATCATACCAGGTGTGTGTCTGAGAGTGTTGGTGGTGCGGTGTGCTGTTATGTGAAACAGATGAGAAAACCCTTTGAAAAGAGGCCACATGTATACCAGCTCTACAAGTGTGTGCACTGTTCCCCAGTCTAGCTTCTTACTGTGACTCTGTAGCATCTTGCTGAGAAACTAAAAACACACCATCTTGCAGCGTTATAAAACTGCACACGTTCGTTTATCATGATGCTTCTAGACTTTCTATCCCTGCTATAACAAGTAAGCAAGTGGTTAAAATGTGGTGTAAATGGAATCGTTGTCAACAACATTAGTTCACTTGGTTAATTTATCTCATGTATTGCTTTACTATAACATTTGAACTTCTAACTGAAATACATAACATGTCTAAGAGCCTCTTCAAAACATTTAGTTAGTGGTTTTCCAGTGGTTCTTGTTCCTGAAGTATAACCGCACAATTAATGCTTCCCCCCTAACAAATTACAGTAAGAAGGGACTGTAAATGATCTGATTCACTAAGGAAACTCCAGGAATTGTGAACCACTAACTAAATGTTTTGGATGCCCTTCCATGTGTAAGAGCCTCTTGAAAACATTTAGCAAGTGGTTCCCAAACCTGATCCTGAAGTACAGGTACAAACAGTAATAACTATATAGGTTTAAGTAAGGACTGTTAATTAGTTGATTTGCTAAGGACACTCCCGAACCAGGGTTAGAAACCATGGCACAGTGTTTCACTTACAAGGATTGAATCCCAAACTTCTGATCCGTAACCCAGAGCCTTAACCGTCACTGACTACGTTCACATGGACAGCAGTAATTTAATTATTGACCTTACTCTGATTAAGATAATAATGTGATTAAGGTGTTTACATGAGTCGCTTTTAGAATACTCCTGTCATGTACCCGTTTTACATGTTATAGATCATAATTAGATTAACACCCCGCGTCATTACGTCACCGTGCCGCAGCCGAACTGTCTTGTTCGCCGTAAAAGTTTGAGCACTGCCGTTTGTGATCGTGTCCTGTTTCAAAATGCGGTGAAAACTCTAAAAGGACGTTCATAATGTGATTGAGGTGTTTACATGTCTGTAATAC
>JAFFST010053337.1:79013-90088 GCA_022414735.1 Noturus placidus
TGATGTGCAGTATAAATGTGTATGGTCACTCCATGGGCAGGACTGCTTCTCAATATCCTGTCATCCTCACACATTAGAATAACTTCTAGTCTACGTGCATCACGCGCAGACACGTGAGTATGCACAATTTACACGTAAATCTACAACAACAACGAGACCCCCAATGTCACTACCTTGTTGTCTCTCCAGCCTTGCTACACATTACAGGTAGTGGCTGTGTTATTTGCAGAGCTCATCATTTCGCAAGAGATGGCTTTGTATAATATTAATGGTGCCAATACTTTTGCAAACTGCACTAGTTAAAGGCAACTTTTATTGTTTGAGAGAACGTCGCTTTAAAATAAAACCCTACCTTCTTCCCCACCCCCCTACATTTGAGCTCATATTGTCGCTGAGGAAGGGTGCCAATACTTCTGGAGTTGACTATACAATTTAATTTGCCTACAGAGAATAATGCAAAAATGATTTCCATTGAATTCATACGCATATGGGGCGGCTGTGGCTCAGTCGGTAGAGCGGGTTGTCCACTAATCCACTAATCGTAGGGTTGGTGGTTGGAATCCCGGCCCGGGTGATCCCATGCCGAAGTGTCCTTGGGCAAGACACTGAACCCTAAGTTGCCCCCGATGGCAAGCTAGCACCTTGCATGCAGCTCTGCTCCCATTGGTGTGTGAGTGTGTCTCATTAGTAAGTCGCTTTGGATAAAAGCGTCTGCTAAATGAATAAATGGAAATGTAAGTACAAAACTAAACCCTAACATCGCTTTAACTTGACATTTGAACATCGTGACGTGCCGATACCCTTCTCTGCTCATGCTCCACTGCTCACCCCTTCAGCTCATAAGAGCTCATTCATTACACATCATTATTACCCATCAAGTGAATGTGATTACAGTTCATCTATTCTACACTTCGACCAGTAGATGGCGAGAGAGTGCTCTGATAAACAACAGAGAGCTTGTGTTCAATCAGGCTCAATCAAGATGATTCCCCTCCAAGAAAGTTAAGTTATATATATATTTTGTTTTTGTATTAATGGGAAGCTTCTTCCTGTCTTTTACTCCTGGCCAGTGTTTTGTTTTATGCGGTGCTTTGTTGGGGGTATTATTACCGTGGATGACAAGAATAGGATGAATAAGATGATCAGGTTATTGATTTTTCTCCAGATTCACTTGAGTTCACGGTGGAAAAAAGAACAAGGGCAAAATTAGAAATGATTTTGATCTGGTGGCAAATGAGTTTCCCCTCAAGGGCATTAATAAAGATTTCTAACCTAACTGTGACTGACTTTAGCATCTCTAAACAATGAGCCTAAACAAACCCGTTAATAGGCCTCCACTTATTTTGCTTGTTTGTTTGTTAGAATGACGTAATCGTTTTTTTTTTAATCTGATCTGTTTATTTTTATTAAACTGGTATTAGAATACACAAAAATGCCTGTGTACAGTATTAATCCGTCACTAACGTTAACTTCGTTACAATGCAGAAATAGTAGCAGTCACTCAGAGTATTTAAATTCGTAGTGTTTTATTATTATTATTATTATTATTATTATTATTATTTTTAAAGCATAATCAAGTCTTACATGTTCATACTTTCTTGTGAAATCCAGTCCGCTTGATAATGGAGCTCATTGAAGTGATTCAGGCCTTCAAACATGATGTGAAATCCCAAACCTTCTCACAAAACTTCACGCAATGTTAATTACTGGATCACACACTTGGGCATAACCACGTGACACCCCCAATGGTGACGTAATACCAATCTGTCCTTCCCAAAATACTGGATTAAATATTTTCTATATGTCCCCGTTTAATGAACCCTACCAACAGATCTGTCTTTTCTTCATCTATTCTAGTTATTTATGTCTATTCCCTTTGAATATATTTCCGTTTGTTAATGAAAACAGGCGTGCCCCCTTCTCCAGTTGTACACTTGGTCACGCACAGACTCAACACAAGTTTGTTGATATATTTTAGCAGCTCAGTCTGTAAGAAATGGAGACAGCAGACAAGTGTAGAAAAGTGCAGCAGAATTTACGAGCTTTTATTCAGACAGGAAGTAACTAGATCCCTGAATAGTAGGTGACCTTAGTTTAGTATAGAAGGCATCACACGAAGAAGGCTAGGCTAACGTCAGTTCCGGTTTGTGACCATTAACGTTACATTCACTTGAATATCCCTCCGCCGAGTTTGTTGGACCCCGCCAATGTCCATACCGTGGTTATGCCCTTGATGTGCAGTATAAATGTGTATGGTCACTCCATGGGCAGGACTGCTTCTCAATATCCTGTCATCCTCACACATTAGAATAACTTCTAGTCTACGTGCATCACGCGCAGACACGTGAGTATGCACAATTTACACGTAAATCTACAACAACAACGAGACCCCCGATCTCACTACCTTGTTGTCTCTCCAGCCTTGCTACACATTACAGGTAGTGGCTGTGTTATTTGCAGAGCTCATCATTTCCCAAGAGATGGCTTTGTATAATATTAATGGTGCCAATACTTTTAATCCCACGTGTTAAATCATCAGACATTTTATTTATCATTTCAACCTACAACACCCCTACATCTCCCAAAAACCCTTAGGGCTTTTGTGAGACTGGGGTCAATTTCCAGAGTCTCCCTGTTTATACAACTCCTGTTGATCTCCATTGTTCTCACACTTATATAATTAACCTCTTCATGCTTTCTTCTCCTCATGGACGCCCAACTTCGACGCTCCTTGTCTTATTTCACGGACTCCCTTACCTTATCTTGATCGACTCGAAGTGCGTCTGTTCTCCACAGACTTCCGTTCCAACCACCATTTTCTGTCTGAGAAACCGGACTTCAGATTGCACCTCTGGCTGTACATCGTGCAGCACGTTCTAGGTTGTGCAGTCAGGCAGGTTCCTGGATTACAAGGTGACGTTATGACGTGTTTTATGACGTCTTCGTGCGTTCTCTTCAGAAAAACGCTCGATCTCGTCCGGATACTGTGGTTCAGTACCTGCTCTATTCGTAAAGACTCGTTCACAATCTGAACATCCTGTAAAACACACTTCCTACTGCTTACCTTCACTCCTTCGAGTCTGGCTTCTTCTTCTCGTCATCTCCTGGAGTCCCCCCCTCCCCCTCCTCGCCTCGGGCTTGTTTAGAGACCGAATTCTACATCCGGATTTCCATTAAAGCTGTTTTTGTGACTGCACTTATTCTTAAAAGTGGTATACAGATAAAACTGTAACTGATCTATGATTAGAAGTAGGTCCAGTGTCTAATTCGCATTCTCGGTTGTAGATGGCTAGTTCGACCCCGTGCAGCTAAAACAGCTCGTACAGGATTAGTCGTCTTTTAAATGTTATTTAATTCTCAATAGAGGTGTTTATAAATCGAACACGCTTTCCTTGTAAGATTTGAATCACAAGATAACAACACGTTATCGGACATTGTGTTTTTACTGTAGCGCTGCTGTTGGGACGCAAAAGCGTCATCGTCGTGGCGTACGGATGGCACGGAACACAAAGTCGATAGAATGGATATAATTACAGTATTTTCCGCAATATAAGGTGCACCTAAAAGCCTTAAATTTTCTCAAAAATCGGCTGTGCGCCTAATATGTGTGGACTGAGTTCCAAAATCTGTAGATGTTGTACGACTTTGGTTGGCGTAACAACCGTATGCGCATTACAACACGGCGCGCCTTAAAATAGACCCCGTAATTGAGACTGCGCCTTAGAGTGCGGAAAATACGGTCCATGGCTCGGCTACCTGCAGCTACGGCCCGTAGTACGAGCTACACAGCGATTATAATGACGTGCCAGTTGTACGCTTTTCGAAAACAAGATCCTTTGGATAGTTAAGAGTCCGTAGCGGTTCGATCAGCTCTCAAGGGAAATAATTTGTAATGTCGTACTACTATGAAGAACTTCTAGAGGAGCGAGGGAGACTAAACTATCTGACGTTTGTATACACGTATCGTTCTCTATTCAGTGTCTGGGTAATAAATAACAAAATAATAAAATGAGATTAGATGCTGATACTCAGAACCTCCACATGAAGCTGTCGATATTAACATGCTTTTTTTTTTTTTTTTTTTAAATGTACTGCGTATTAATATTTTTAAAATGTAAGGATTTAGGTCTTAAACACTGCTTCCGATAGATCTACGGTTGCTATCTACGGTTATGCGCTCGATCATATTTCATTAAAAATAAAAACACCATTGTATTACACAAGTATTAGTGAAGACATTAGATCAGATTCAGATCTAATTTATATGCCTAAACAAAAAAACAAAAAAAAAAAAACAAAACCCAGTCGAGGCGGCAGGAAAAGCAGAGACTAATAAACAAGATTCAGATCAAGATATATCCAAAGAAAAATGCGAAAAAAATCATGAGGAGATCCAACATTTTATTTGCCCTTGATCTTACAATAAAACCATTAACGATTAAATGTTAGCAAAAAAAAAAAAATATATACAGATGAACAAAGAAAACGAAGCTGATTAAAGCAGTGGTTTTGTACATCCCTTCGCCGAGCTTCAGAGAGACGACGTGCTTTCACAGGCTCATCAGAAACCGGCCTAAACCTAAACCACCCCTCCAAAGTCTCTGCACTAAATACTCGCATGTGTTCTCAGGGGGTTGAAGAACGGAGGAATGTAGATCTTCTAAAAACAAACAAACAAACAAACAAACATACACACTATTTCAAGAGGCTTCACATTGTCCTTAAACCGTCAGCGACGAGTCGTCGATCTGCTCGCCTGCCACCGGCGTCCGAGACGAGAAAAAACGTGGGCTGTGAGACTGTTGCGTATGATGCACTTTCATCTAGTGGAAAATATTCCGATCTGTTTGGAGAATGCGGTTCTCCTCCTCCTCAGTTCCGATTCGTACGTCCACAGCAGAGAAGGAACGAGTGAACGAGAGAAACAGTGATCTTTTTATCTTTAGTTACTTATTTTTTATTGGCTCGTCTTTCTCTGTAGTGACACTGCTGTAACTTCGATGAAACTTAAATGACGTGGCTCAAGTCTCGTATATATATTTCATATATTTCAATCTTTTAAAAAAAGAAAATGAAAACAAAAAAAGAAAGGAAAAAGAAAGGAATGAGGGGAAAAAAAAAAAATCAGTCCGGTCGCAGTAGGTTACTCCGAGGCTGGTGTGGGCTCAGCGGGCGTGGCCTCAGGCGTAGCCTCGGTCTCGGCCGGAGCGGAAGCAGGAGCTTCCTCGGTTTTGGTGCTCTCCTCTGTGGGTGTTGCTTCTGCCACAGGGGCGGGCTCTTCTGCTTTAGGCTCCTCCTCTACAGCCTCTGGAGCCGGTGCTGCCTCTGCCTCTGCCTCTACCTCTGCAGCTGCATCGTTGGCCTCGACAGCCGGCTCCTCCTCCTCCTCTTTGGTTTCCTTTGGGGCCTGGCCGTTCTCCTCTGGCGCTGCCACTGCTGCTTCCGCCGGTTCCTCGGTGCTCTTCTTGTTCTTCTTCAGAGCGAAACCTTTAAACTTGAACGAGTTTTTCAAGGAGAACTTCTTCTTCTTCTTGGTCTCCTTGGGTGCCTCGCCCTCCGCCGCATTGGCGCTGATTCCTTCGCCGTCTGCAGCCTCGATGGCGTCCCCGGACTCCGCAGTCTCTTTGACGGCCTCCGTGGTTCCGTTGCCGTCGGCCACGGCCGCCTCTCCTTCGGGTTTGGCCGACACATCGCCGTTGGTTTTGACATGGCCGTTCTCCTGGGGACCAAATTAGAGAAGATGAGATTAGATATTACTCTATATATTTCCATCCTATGTCTAAGTGGCACTCGATATCCATTACACACAGATAATAACAGCACAGTAACCGAGCAAATTTCTGTTGCCATGTTTAAGTACATCACAAGCAAGACCTCAACCATTCATCTGTCAGATCAGCGTCGTGTCCGTTGTGCACGTCATACCAGTTCACGTGCGTCAGTGGACGAGATTAGACGAGATGTGCCAAATCTGATCCGACACAAATCTGCCGTTTCAAGATAAAACTGACTTTTCTTAGCAGTTAAAGGATAAGAAAATACACATTAGTCATCGCTGGACAAATGTCAGACTTCGGATTAGACCCAATGCACAATTCAACAAGCTAGCAAACAAAAAACAAATACGCGTCAGAGTTGCACAAGATCGCAAGACGATGTTGTAAAATGATCTGTTTGCTGCCAGGAGATAAATAGATGGATAGATCTATAATATATATAAAATATATTATTTTGTACAAACAAACTTGTCCTGTATTTAAACACAGTTCCAATAGCGCGCGCACACAATAGTTGTGTATAATCCTGTGCATGACCTGACCAGCGGCGGCGCTGTTTCGCCTACTTTTTTGTTTATCCGTTTTTAAAATGCAATACTCAATTCCAACACTAGGCGCCGCTGTTGCTCCGCAGAACAGCGACTCGGATGCAAACATGACAAAACAGGGGCGCGTCCTAAACGGCTCATTAATGGAACCACGTAGAACGAAGAGAATCCATTGTTTGACTACACTATGTAGTGCACGTAGAGAGGGAGCAGGGAGCCGTTTAGATCTTTAGACCTCTGGGGATCGAGTGTTTAATAGCCTTCATTAAGGTAACATGATTAAATCCGATTAAAAAAACAAAAAACAAAAAGTGTATCAACATCTGTGATTTTGAAGTATACTCATCACTAGTGTTTAGTCAACATTAGAGTAGACCTCTAGGATTATTTTGCTTTAAAATTTGCAAATTAAAAATATTTATATACATACAGTAGCTATAGGTATAAATGTGGAGTCGAGATCAACCCTCTCACCCCAAAATGGCCCCCTACATCCGTGCACTGCTCGGGGTATCAAATGATAGCGCCCAGCACACCCCATGCAGCGCTCTGCGCACTCAACACCCACCATTTGGGATTGAACCCAATAACACCCCTACCCCCATCTCTCTCTCACACACACACACACACACACACACACACACACACCAGACAGACGCCTCGAGCTTCATCACTACTCCACAACTCGAGTTAAATTAATGCAAAAACCAAACAAACCATGAACTCATACACGGGTGAGATGTACAGACACACACACTGTGTGCTGTGGTCCATTTTCTCAGCAGTCCCTCAGTCCAGTGTGCGCTTTTGTTCGCAGCAAAGCGCAAAAAAAAACAAACAACAAAAAACCAGCCTCTCATTTGCATCCTTTGCGCCCTTTTGTTCCTAAATCACCCCCCCCCCCCCCCCCCCGCCACGGTACAATGGGCTCAGCTCAAGGGGCATTTAATAATGACCATCCTCTTCATAAACTCAGAAAGCCTCAGTTAATATTTTATATATATATATAAATTCAAAATCATCCCATCATCCAGAGAAGATACCCAGGCGGTGTGATACACAAGCAGACCATGGTGGCATTTCATACTGCTGTGTGTTCCTGTACAGCTCGGACACACAGAATTAGGATCAAACAAACAAACAAACAAACAAACAAACAAAAACACGCATGAAGGGGCGGGGAAAGGTGAAACGCAATTTACATAAAAGAATAATTGTATAATGAAATCAGCCAGAACCAGCGCGCGCGCGCGCACACACACACACACACACACACACACACACACACACACACACACAATGTGGATGGACACATTCTTTTTAAAGCCCACACATGAGAGTACAGAAGTGTAGTGACACCTCTGTTACCTGGCCGTTGGTTTTAGGGGCTGCGCTCTCAGCCTCGGCTGCTCCACCCTTAGACAATTGGGCTCCCATCTTCACTCCAAAACCAAAATTGTAGGGAAAAAAAAAAAATCAAAGATGAAGGAAAAAAAGTAGACTTCTTCTTAAAAGTTAGTTCTTGTGTTGTGTTCAAAAGACGAGACCCGGTTCGGAAAGTCCTCTCTGTTGTGTTGTGTTTTTGTTCCCTTTAAAAGAAAGTGTGCAAAGCGCAAGGTCTCACATCCGCTGAGCTCCACCAGGCGATCTGAAGCTGCCCGAGATGTCGACGCGTGTATTTGTGAAGCTAAAAAAAAAAAAAAAAAAAAAAAAATGTCGCGCGAGGCTCCGCCCACACGGGCGTGCCGATCCGTGAGGGGCGTGTCCGGCTCCTCTGAGATCTGGTGGGCTACGTGCCCAATTGTTCTCTAGGTGCCTTGGGTTCTGTTCTGAATGCTAGGACTCTAGCTACAGTCTTAAAAAAAAAAAAACAACAGCATTCTTTAAGGTTAAGGGATGGTTCTAGATTCCTAAAGAGGTTCTACTTGGACTGTGGAAACCATTCCTTTACAGGTTCTTTAATAGAAACAAGCTGAAGAACACTTAAGCACCCCCCCCCTCATAGCTTTGTTATTATTTACATTTTTTGACCAAAACTAGACTCAAAATTGGATATTTAAGGGTTTTACGTGGATGAGGAAACCGTGCGTTCCTTCAGAAACAAACTGAAGAACACGCAAGGTCTCCCCCCCCCTCTTCCCCCATCCTAGCAGTAATATTACTGCCATTTTAAACACAAAACCTGACTCCAGATTAGATGGTTAAGGGTTTTAGCATACTAGGGTATACTTCAAATTGAAAGGTTAAAAGTTCTCGCATCCTAAAAGGGTTCAAAGTTTAAAGTTCTCTGTCGAAGCTTTCTTCAAGAGGGACGAACTAAAGAACACTTAAAAAAAAAAAAAGAAGACATTTTAACTCATTTAATTCCACCAAGGCTTAGTGGTTAGCACGTCCGCCTCACACCTCCAGGGTCCAGGGTTCGAGTCCCGCCAGGGCCATGTGTGTGCGGAGTCTGCATGTTCTCCCCGTCTGTTGGGGGTTTCCTCCGGGTACTCCGGTTTCCTCCCAAAAGAACCCCCCCGCCCAACGGATATTAGACCCTGTGAATATTAGAAATTGGATGGTTGAGGGTTCTGTCATACCAAAAGAGGTGTACTTGGAACAGGGGGGTCACCGTTACTCGAAGGCAATCTGACAAAGCTTTAATTTGACATGGACCACAAACTGGATGCTTAAAGGTTCTGGAGTCGTAAACATGGTCTACTTGGAACGGAGGACACCCTGTATTCCTTTCAAGGTTCTTCAGAGTTACAAACTGGCGAATACTTGTGTAACTAGTATTTTAATTCCACCAGTTACAATTGTTGGCATTTTTAACATTTGAAAATAGACTCCAAATTACATGATGATGGGTTCTACTGTGAATGAGGAAAAGTTCTCATTCAAGAATGCTAAAGTTGACGCCTCCCCCTCTAAGGGTGCTAACGTGTTTAATTCCACATGCGTCAGCACCGGTTTTACGAGACGGTAGACGACGAATGAGAAAATTCCGTTCAACAGCAGATCGTCTTGTTGAAGGTGCTTCTATGATGTAGCGCCACAGGACCGGATTTAGGATGGCGTAGGTGCTGTAAATTTAAAATGAAATGCAGATATTTAGCCATTTCTACAAAAACCAGTGCAAGACGTGAGGCCTCGCGTCCAGACGAAACGCGAGAGGTCAAAAGTCAGACATGCTTCTATGATTGTCGGATAAGCATGGAGTGATGGACATCAGTATCATCTAAGGTATTCGAAAGGCTGAGTGAACCGTTAAGGTTGGGATAAGGGGCGGGGCTAAGGGCTGTCTGAACTCTCTGTGCTGTCCATCAAACGAGGGTGTTTCTGCGCGTGTTCCTGACAGAGTTTATAGACGATGACGTCGTCCTGTAGTGAAGATTTATGCGAGAGCATGAGTGTCACCGTTAAAAAGGTAACGGTTGCGGGTATATTCCGAGTTATTCGAGTAAGTCTGTAAACTACATAAGATTACCTTCGACGTTTTTCTACATTCATCCATCAATTCAAAAACGTGTCTAGTGAAATCTCGCCGTTCAGTCAAATAAAAGCAAAGAATTAGAATACTACTAATGTGAAGTACCGTTGTGATCTTTACTTCCCACGTGACTGCGGAGGGTTTAATCGTCGTAAACAGTTGTTAAGCGGCCATTGAATGCACCTTTTCAATACCGGCGTACCACTTACCTCCTGATGACCTCAGGTCCACAATAAGTACAATCTATTAAAGCTCTTCAAAAAGTACTCAAGCGCTACAATATGTAGACCTAGCCAGATGTCAAACAAGAAGGACGAGATCCAGCTGGCCAACCTGAGCGTGTTTCCATTGTGGGAACTGATCCAGCTGGCACAAAGGTTTTACAAAAGACAGGTTTTAAATAAGAGCACTGCTTCCTGGCCCCGGTTTTGTCAATTGTTGTGTGTTTAGAATGAAGTGCATTAGAAAATCCATGACATGTAGAGACAAGCCGCAGACCCGCAGGTCCATTTCAGATTACCTTTTAGATAAACGAAGCCTGACCTCCGCCTCGAGCTCGATGCCTATGGTGCCGACGTATGGATACTAAAGACGATCGTCGTGTCTGTGGAATCCAATCAGCTATGCATGCTGCAGAGTGGTAAAAGTACCGACGTTTTTTACTCGAGTAAAAATGCGACTGCTCAGCTAAATAAATTCTCTGGCAAAAGTCCAAACTCTTCACTCAAGGCAGATGAAAGCAGGAACCCATATTGCTTAAAGTATGAAGCGCACGTCCAAGAAAGAGTCACGAAAGAAAAAAGGAACCGACCAGCACAATCCGTATTCTCGCGAATGTTAGGTAGCATGATGCTAACTTTTTGACGAATGCTAATCGATAGCTGTCCCAAAATTAACAAATACAAACGTTACCTAGCAACAGATCATTAGGTGTTATAGGTCGAATTTGCAGAGTGACGGGCGTCAAAGTGTCCAAACGGGCAGGGCTTAAGTTAAGTTACAGTGCCTTGCGAAAGTATTCGGTCCCCTTGAACTGTTCGACCTTTTGCCACGTTTCAGGCCTCAAACATAAAGATATAAAACTGTCATTTTTTGTGAAGAATCAACAACAGGTGGGACACAATCATGAAGTGGAACCATTTATTGGATATTTCAAACTTTTTCAACAAATAAAAAACTATCACAGAGCAGGTGCATTTATACGGAGACTTGATTACACACAGGTGGATTCTATTTATCAACATTAGACATTTAGGTCAACATTGGATCATTCAG
>JAFFST010053337.1:107107-112107 GCA_022414735.1 Noturus placidus
CATTTTTTCATTTACAAGCGACTTACAAATGAGACACACTCACACACCAATGGTAGCAGAGCTTCCATGCTAATGGTGCTAGCTTGCCATCGGGGGCAACTTAGGGTTCAGTGTCTTGCCCAAGGACACTTCGGCATGGGATCACCCGGGCCGGGATTCGAACCACCAACCCTACGATTAGTGGATCAGTGGACAACCCGCTCTACCCACTGAGACACAGCCGCCTTATAGGGTGTGTTAGGGTGCCAAAAAGTGATCCAGTTGTCCAAGATGGCTGCTTCCACCGTATAGTTTCAGCTACACTGTTACACTTTTAATAAAACGGCTTTCTCAAAATGGGGACTTTTGGAAAAAAAAATGTATGTATGTAGACTGACGCAGTAGAAGAACCATTTTTCTTTCCCTTAAGAGCCATTTTTGGTTCCCTAAACAACCTTTAATTTTCATCTATATAACACTAACATTTCGAGATGTTGAGCAAGCGGAGAGAAACGTTATTGTCCCACCGGGGCTTTTTCCAGCCATCTGCTTGTCGTTAAATTACGATCAGAACGTTAAAAACAAACAATTAGAACTTAGAACCGTGAACAACATACATATCACTGCATGACTTTTTGGCCTTTAGAGGCTCCACAGATGTAGAAATTGTGAACCGGTTTATTTGTTATTTATGAGTTTTAAAATGCACACGGTGGCTTAGTGGTTAGCACGTCCGCCTCACACCTCCAGGGTCCGGGGTTCGAGTCCCGCCGGGGCCATGTGTGTGCGGAGTCTGCATTTTCTCCCCGTGTGTCGGGGGTTTCCTCCGGGTACTCCGGTTTCCTCCCCCAGTCCAAAGACATGCATGGTAGACTGATTGGCGTGTCTAAAGTGTCCGATTGTGTATGTGATTGTGCCCTGTGATGGACTGGCACTCTGTCCAGGGTGTACCCCGCCTTGTGCCCGATGCCTCCTTGGATAGACTCCAGGTTCCCCGTGACCCTGATAAAGGAGTAAGCGGTTGAAGATGGATGGATGGATGGATGGAGTTTTAAAATGGATGAATCTGCATTGATTTGGTTCTTCACCAGTTTTAAGCAACTTTGAGGTGAAAAAAGAAGGAACAGCAAAAGTACATGCCATGAACTATGCTACACACACACACACACACACATGCTTGGAATCCCTGTCTTATCTTCTGGGCCTTCTGGAATGTGAGGCGTGAGCCTGAGCAGTACCCAGGTCAAAGGTCAACAGAGATCGATCATTCCTAGGATTTTCTGGAATATAAACATCTAATGGTTAATTCCGTATATAATAAAGCTGTGTATATGGCTTTTGTTAGATCATGTGCGAGTGTGTGGTGTTCTCATTCCTGCCATCCCGGAGTGTGTGAATGAGCCACTGATAACAGATAACGAGTGGTGAATTCTAAAGGATGTGGCTTGTGTGTTTGTGGCGTCTTTTATTAAAACGAAGTGGTCTGTTTCCACTGGCAACAAGATGTAAACATGCAGCAGCGCTACCACCACCGTGTTTCAGTCAGTGGAAAGTCACGTGAGCAGTTATTTTGATTTTCGACGCATTTCCATCACATGGAATCCAGGTTGATCAGATCTGATCTGATTCAGTGTCCATTCTTAGCAAAGAAGTACCTTTAGTGCCTTTTTTGGACTCTTGAGGCTTGCAAGTGGTTTGTATGTTGTGGTTAAACCCACTGAGGTCATAGTGGTTCCTGTCTTTCTGTTCTTGCTTCCAAAGTGAAGGTATCCTTCGTTAATGCTAACCGAGCAGAGTCCTTAGCCTTCGTTGGCGCTCATCTTGCGGCTAGACCCTCTGAGGTCGTGCAGATCCTCGGTTTATCCGGTTCTTATTGGTATGTTTGTTGATGTGTTGCTATGGCGACGCTCACTGGTCCGTTTTAGTTTTTCAGCAACAGAGCAAACACTCGAAGCGCATCTGACGGTTTCACAGTTCAAACGCCACGCCCACGGACCTCTCGAGACCTTTTCTAGGACTCTGATGCCGTTCGCTCTGATGGGAATCCCAAAAGGGTTGCGAGTCGCGTTTCCTGTCAAACGTATTAAATGTCACATTCTGAATGTTAATAATTGTTTTATCTCATTGCCAATACTTCTGTACGTGTTATTGTTTGTATCGTAAGAACTTATGCGTACGCTCCGTTAATAAATAAATAAATAAATAAATAAATAAATAATAAAAGCGTGTACTTGTTTGTTTATAAGGTGAAGTGTTCTGTAAGGACATGTTTTATGGATATTTATGGAAGGAGTCTCCAGTGTAACAGGTTCTCCGTGGTGTGAACGACTGCGTACGAGTGCTATTACCGTGTAAATTGCCTTGAGGACGTTCCACTGCGCTACATGCAACTAGAAACGGATAAAAAGTAGGACTAGCTTTCGGAAAATTGCTAAAAAAATTTAAATTAAGGAAAAGTTTTCAAGATGTGTTGCTTTAGGGAAATAATCGTAAAGATAGTTGTGGGTACAGTGCTCTGTTTCGCCACACCGTCCTGTCGCTGATTATTTTACTATAGTGGCACAACACTACCCCCCCCCCCCAAAAAACCCCCAAACCTTTCAGCGCCGTTCTAAATTGCTCTGTGAGTAAACCGAGGAAACTTCTTTATCGACCCCACATTATTCAAAATGGAGACACTGGAACTTCTCGAGGGTGTTTCTCACAACACGACGCTTCTGGTTACTGTGCTGTGAGCAAACCGCGTCGCTTCCTCTAGCAGGAAATGACACGTCGCAGATGTGTCCCTGAAATCACAAGAGTCACCCACTCACTCACTTCATTCATTACGTAATCTTTCAAAGAAATGTTCCTCGCACGCGTTTAGACAAGCGGTGTGGAGTAATAGTACATACAGTGCCTTGCGAAAGTATTCGGCCCCCTTGAACTGTTCGACCTTTTGCCACGTTTCAGGCCTCAAACATACATTTACATTTACATTTATTCATTTAGCAGACGCTTTTATCCAAAGCGACTTACAAGTGCACACTCATACACCAATGGTAGCAGTGCTTCCATGCAAGGTGCTAGCTTGCCATCGGGGGCAATTTAGGGTTCAGTGTCTTGCCCAAGGACACTTCGGCATGGGATCACCCGGGCCGGGATTCGAACCGCCAACCTTACGATTAGTGGATTAGTGGACAACCCGCTCTACCGACTGAGCCACAGCCGCCCCTGTGTAAAACTGTCATTTTTTGTGAAGAATCAACAACAGGTGGGACACAATCATGAAGTGGAACCAAATTTATTGGATATTTCAAACTTTTTCAACAAATAAAAAACTGAAAAATTGGGTGTGCAAAATTATTCACCCCCCTTTACTTCCAGTGCAGCAAACTCTCTCCGGAAGTTCAGTGAGGATCTCTGAATGATCCAATGTTGACCTAAATGTCTAATGTTGATAAATAGAATCCACAGTTTGAAATATCCAATAAATTTGGTTCCACTTCATGATTGTGTCCCACCTGTTGTTGATTCTTCACAAAAAAATGACAGTTTTATATCTTTATGTTTGAGGCCTGAGACGCGGCAAAAGGTCGAACAGTTCAAGGGGGCCGAATACTTTCGCAAGGCACTGTAACGACATGAATGAACACACACACACACACACACACACACGAACATGTACGAGTGAGCGGGAAACATGACGTTCTCTGACGGGTGACACATTTTCCTTTAGGATCACATGAGAAGTGACACACACACACACACACACACACACACACACACTGACATAGTGAGAAACCTGTCTTGGCCCGCTACATGCTGACACAAGTGCTGAGCAATGTGGCGAAGGGTTATCTTAGTACATGTTGATGGATAACAGGAAACAGTTGGTATTAAAGAGGAAGTAGGAGTGTGTACATGAGCAGGGGTTTATGTATAGGAGATTTCTCTCCCACTGTGTGACTCATACAGCCCTTGTACCCTGCACACACTCGACCATTTTTAGTCGCCCGGTGGGGAAAAAGCGGGTTCGTGATTAACACTGTGCGATATCAATACTATACCGTGATTGGTCCGCTCGAACTGAACCCGTGTGTGTTCTCCACCTCGGTGCGGTTCTTCAGGTAGCCGAGAACGCCACGTTCACGCTCGGGTGTGCTCCGAAACGAGCAGTCCAGGCAGAACGCTTCTCGGTTTGCTTCCCAGTGAACTCCATAGCATTAAAAAGAGATTAGCGTCCGAGTCGACTCGATTTCAGGAAGTGAATCAAAACTGTCGTGTGTGTGTGTGTGTGTGTGTGTGTGTGTGTTTTCGAGAGAAACAAGAACCTCATTTCGGAGCAGTACAAGTTTGTGTAAGAAAGGGCCTTTAGACGCTGTGTCTCAGTCGGTAGAGCGGGTTGTCCACTAATCCACTAATCGTAGGGTTGGTGGTTGGAATCCCGGCCCGGGTGATCCCATGCCGAAGTGTCCTTGGGCAAGACACTGAACCCTAAGTTGCCCCCGATGGCAAGCTAAATAAATGAAATGCTCGTAGCATGGGTGTTTTTAATGTAAATGATTCACTATGCTAGCAAAAAAACTCCCAGTTCTGTTTATTGACATTCCCGAGTGTTTACCGTCGGGCTAGTTCTCAAAGAGCGACCGTTACACCCTCGAGCGAGACCACAACCGTCAAATTCTCTTATTCTGTAAGTCACTTTGAATAAAAGCGTCTGTCAAGCGAACGACTGTAAATCAAGTCGAATCTCCAGATCCTTTAGACATTAGCGATAATAATAATAATAATAATAATAATATTAATAATAAAAGAGATGGTAAAGGCTCTCGTTATGACACTTCTGCTCCGGACCGAGATCTGTCCATGCGATTTGGTTAATCTGTAGAAAAAAACCCCAGAGAAGGATACACATGCACGCAAATCCTGCTCCCTGACCTTTAACCTTCGACCCTCTGCTGGATAGGGATGCTCTTCCTGCTTCCTGTTTTGGAACAGGAAACGGCGGCTGGTACGGAAGCAAGCCCGGCGAGTAGGGA
>JAFFST010053337.1:114607-122380 GCA_022414735.1 Noturus placidus
CTATACTAGTGTCCACACCAACGTACGATACCGGTCTGAGCGCTGGAGTTGTCATCTAAATGCTCAAGCTCTTTAAAGCACGTTGGATTCTGATTGGCTGTCAAAGTTTTTATCGTTCATCGGCGGGGGGAAAAAAAAAATTTGGGTTTGCTCTCTTTTATATTTCGAACGATTTTTAGAACGTTATGGTGATCGTCCTCGGTGTGAATGCGGCTTTGCCGCAAACATCACTGTGAAAGAGCGTACCAGACACTTTGATGTTTCACCAATTCGTCAAGTTTTAGCACGCAAAGCTCCGAAAGTCGCGGCACAGGTTAAAAAGTCGCAGCAAAATCAAGTGTTTTGGGCCGGAACAATCACGAACTCTGCGGAATCCTATACAGACCGATCGTCATCGCCATCATCATCATGTGTGGCACGCTGAGGAAAGCGCTATCTACCCCCTTCTACACACTTGGGGTCCTGGACGCTGATGATTGGCTGGTGTTGCTGTGATTGACCGGGGAATGAGAGTAACACCATTCCTACCACCCCCGAGAGCACGGCTAGTTTTACCGACGAATCGCTGACTTAGGAACGGAGTTGTGTAAAAGCGTTACTCATTCCCACTTGCTAGAGTCACATGGTTTCACTTTCTGACGAAATTAAGAACTTCCTCTTACCGGGAATCTGACCGGATCCGCCGCTTCCCGTCCGTCTTTCCACTCTCGCTTGAAAATGTTCGGAAACCGTCGACTCGGTAAAACATGACGGGTTTTCTGTGCTGTAATAAACTGATGAATCGGACCCCTTCTCTTTCGCTCGCTCAAACAAAAAGAGAAGCTTCTTACAACATTATGAGTGGATCTGAAGTGTATGTGGATATAAACGTGTATCAAACGAACGTCCTCTTGGTGGATTCGATAGAAAAACGAATGCCGTAGCAACCATTTCTGGGTCTCTGTTTCCGTGTCCAGTCACGCTGCGATACCCGCAAACTACCTTTTAAAAAAAAAAGCAAATGTCCTGTGATGTTGAAAGTAATTTGGACTCGTTATTGAAATTTAAGACCCACTTGATGCACTTTTTGTATATATGTTGCCAAAAAAAGCTCGGACAGCCAGGTCTGGAGGAAAATCCAGTTTCCCGCCTCGTAATGACGACTTTGTGGCTGCCGTTCACGCGCATGAATACGATCGTTCCGGCGTGATTTGATCCGTTTGGGTTCGAGTGAAAGAAAATGGAAGGATAAGGAGCAAGCTTTCTACAATTACGTGATTTAGCGTGAGGCTAATGGCGACTCGAATAATATGGATGTTGTTAATCTGACACAATTGTGCTTTCATTTACTCGACTTTTGTCGCTTAGATTTGCTTTAATAAATAAAAGGTTTTATTTTATCTTGTGTTTTTCATTCTGGTCCTTTCCTTTCTCTTTCTCTTTCCTTTCTCTTTCCTTTCTCTTTCTCTTTCCTTTCTCTTTCCTTTCTCTTGCTAAGATCTCTCTCTTGCTCCCTGTCGCACTCTGTCTCTCTCACGCTTTCATGCTTGCTCACTCACTTTCTCTCTCGCTCACTCGCACTCTCTCTCACACTCGCTCGCTCGCACTCTCACTCTCTCTCTCTCTCTCTCTCTCACGCTCTCTTTCTCTCTCACACTTGCTCGCGCTCTCTCGCTCGCTCGCACTCTCTCTCTCTCTCTCTCTCACTCTCTCACACTCGCTCGCTCGCACTCTCACTCTCTCTCTCTCTCACGCTCTCTCTCTCTCACACTTGCTCGCTCGCTCTCTCGCTCGCTCGCACTCTCTCTCTCTCTCTCTCTCTCTCACTCTCTCACACTCGCTTGCTCGCACTCTCACTCTCTCTCTCACGCTCTCTCTCTCTCTCACACTTGCTCGCTCGCTTGCTCGCACTCTCTCTCTCTCTCTCACTCTCTCATGCTCACTCACTCGCTCTCTCTTGCTCGCTCGCTCGCACTCTCTCTCTCTCACTCTCTCACACTCGCTCGCTCGCACTCTGACTCTCTCTCACGCTCTCTCTCTCTCACACTTGCTCACTCGCTTTCTCTCTCGCTCACTCACACTCTCGCTCACACTCTCACTCTCTCACACTTGCTCTCTCGCTCGCTCGCACACTCGCACTCGCTCTCTCTCGCTCGCTCGCACTCTCTCTCTCTCTTACACTCTCATGCTCGCTCTCTCTCTCTCTCTCGCTCGCGCTCTCTCTCTCTCTTACTCTCTCACGCTCTCTCTCACTCGCACTCTCTCTCTCTCACTCTCTCTCACTCTCTCTCTCTCTCTGTTGCTCGCACTCTCTCTCTCTCTCTCTCTCTCTCTCTCTCTGTATCTCCTGGTCAGAGTCAGGCGATGTTCTGGAATGTGTAGATCCTACTCACTTTATTCTCGTGACTCGGTTCACGTTTATTCAGCTCTATGACTCATTTCCAATTGGGTAACTTTTTTTATTTTATTTTTATTCAAAAAGTTTCTTGACTTAAGGCAGAATACAATACGATCATTAGTCCTGCGATTTTAAATTCATGTCCGTGTTTGGATTACACTGTAAGATTGTACAATGATGCCTTCATCACGCTGAGCTTTGGTTGGAGAACTGATAACAGGAAGGCCCTTCCTTGCAGGAGATCCTAAACTCAAGGCCTGTAGACGGACCTCGCCGCCATGCTGGGTCTGTAGCTCTTTGTCAGTTCCTTCAGTTTAAGCCAGCGATATTTCCACCTAAAACCACAAAGACCACACAACATTTAGGAAATTATTCTTTTGTTAAACTTATTAAAACATGTTATCAATATAGATCTTCTATATATTCAACTTTTTTTTCCCTCTTTTCACTATAAAAAAAACCCCTAGGATCTACTTTAAAAAAGCGGGGGCTTCCCAGGATTGCAGGGGGGGGGGGGGGGGGGGATTTGTAACCCTGGGGAAATCCTATAACACTGCTGTCAATGTGTCAATGCGTGAGAGAGCTGTTATGTAAAGAAATGAAAATGTTCGACACGAGATGTATGGTGAAAGTGGAACTGTTCCTTTAAGTTCCATAATTCAGGCGAGGAGTATCTTAGAGTGTGTGCCCAGTGCTGGTCAGTACCAGCGTGATGTATTGTGGGATACGCAGCCATTACAGCCCACATGGGGTCTATCTATTAAAGAGGACAGGAGGAGGGGATTAACCGCTGGGTTCCTGAGGTCCTTGGCAATGTTCCACTGATGTGCGAGTCTTGTATTTATTTATTATAGTACGTTCAGCCAAAAATGGCTTAGTTGTAATTCATGACCTTGGTTTCTATCTATAATCACAAATCCAGATGACTGGACACGGAAAGGAACAATATTACTTGAGCCTTAAAGCTTGTGATTCAAATCAAACCTGCTTAAGGTAAAGGTTAGCCAGAAGTTTCCAGAATTTTCAACTTCAGACACCAAATAAATCTCGAGAGTTTGACTAGATTTGAGCTGAAAAAAGGGAACTTGTGGACATTTTGAGATGAACTATGATTAAACATTGTGTGTTGTATACGGCACGATATGACCTTCTTTATTTCCTTTAAGAAGGGATTTGAAATGATGAAATGAGTGAGAGACTGAAATCTAAGGCTAAACTGGATGTGTTTCTGAAGCACTTTTCTCACACACCATCGCACACAGCAGTTACTTTTCACCGGCTGTAAGAGTGGAGCGAAAATACAAGGCCGCATTTCCTACTCCTCATTCACTTGGACCTCATTCATTTTGGCTGCTCGTATTTTCTGGCCTGATTAAATATTTATTTTGCTGCTTTTGTAGGGAAATTCATGATAAACATGTAAGCAATAGTTTCAGACTGTTAGCTAGTGAACTGGACCAAAGTGTTTCCTTCATCTGCTTGGTATTTTTCATTTTAATATACAGTTTAGTGAGAGTTACATTTTTGAGTTGGAGATGTAAAGCAACATCGCAGAAGCTGCAGTTCTGTATAATCAATCAACAAATAAACAAACCGATCAACCAACCAATCAAACAATTAACCAACCAAACAACCAGTTAACCAACCAAGCAAACAACCAGTTAACCAACCAAGCAAACAACCAGTTAACCAACCAAGCAAGCAACAAAGTAACTAACCAACCAATTAACCAACCAAACAGCCAGTTAACCAACCAAGCAAGCAACAAATTAACCAACCAATTAACCAAGCAACCAATTAACCAACCAAGCAAACAACCAATTAACCAACCAACCAACCAATTAAGCAAGCAACCTATTAACCAACCAAACAAACAACCAATTAATCAACCAACCATTTAACCATCCAATTAACCAACCAAACAACCAATCAAGCAAGCAACCAATTAACCAACCAAGAAAGCAACCAATTAACCAACCAACCATTTAACCAACCAATTAACCAACCAAACAACCAATTAACCAACCAACCAAACAAGCAACCAGTTAACAAATTAGCCAATTAACCAACCAAACAACCAACCAACCAACCAACCAACCAAGAAACCAATTAACCAACCAAACAAGCAAGCAGTTAACCAACCAAACAAGCAGGCAATTAACCAACCAAACAACCAACCAACCAAGCAGCCAATTAACCAACCAAACAACCAACCAACCAAGCAACCAATTAATCAACCAAACAAGCAGGCAATTAACCAACCAACCAACCAAGCAACCAGTTAACCAACCAAGCAACCAGTTAACCAACCAACCAACCAATTAACCAACCAAACAAGCAAGTAACCAATTAACCAACCAAACAAGCAGGCAATTAACCAACCAAACAACCAACCAACCAAGCAACCAATTAACCAACCAAGCAACCAGTTAACCAACCAACCAACCAACCAATTAACCAACCAAACAACCAATCAAGCAAGTAACCAATTAACCAACCAAACAAGCAGGCAATTAACCAACCAAACAACCAACCAACCAAGCAACCAATTAACCAACCAAGCAACCAGTTAACCAACCAACCAACCAATTAACCAACCAAACAACCAATCAAGCAAGTAACCAGTTAACCAACCAACCAATTAACCAACCAAACAACCAATCAAGCAACCAACCAATTAACCAACCAAGCAAGCAACCAATTAACCAACCAAACAAGCAAGCAGTTAACCAACCAAACAAGCAGGCAATTAACCAACCAAACAACCAACCAACCAAGCAACCAATTAACCAACCAAACAAGCAGGCAATTAACCAACCAAACAACCAAGCAACCAAGCAACCAATTAACCAAACAAGCAACCAGTTAACCAACCAACCAACCAATTAACCAACCAAACAACCAATCAAGCAAGTAACCAATTAACCAACCAAGCAACCAGTTAACCAACCAACCAATTAACCAACCAAACAACCAATCAAGCAACCAACCAATTAACCAACCAAGCAAGCAACCAATTAACCAACCAACCAAACAAGCAACCAGTTAACAAATTAACCAAACAACCAATTAACCAACCAAACAACCAATTAACCAACCAAACAAGCAACCAATTAACCAACCAAACAAACAAGCAACCAGTTAACAAATTAACCAAACAACCAATTAACCAACCAAACAAGCAACCAATTAACCAACCGAACAAGCAACCAAATAAAAAATTAACAAAACAACCAAACAACCAATTAACCAATTCAGTTATCTATCTCTATCCATCTACCATCAATCTATGATTCCAGAGAAAAAGTAAAGACAAAGAATCTGAGTAATTTTAAAATAAATCTACACAAACTTCTCTACAAATATTTTTGTAAATTGCACACACATCTGACGCATAAATTCCACATAAATCCATTTCAATTACCCAAGTACACATTCTACTAAATGTTTGTACCAGACACATGACGTTTAAACAACGTCCAGCTGTCTTCCGCCATGTTTTAATCGAGCTGCCCCAACTCTAGTTGCTCCTGTCGCTAATGTTTCACTGACTCGGCTGTACATTTGTGTGTTGGTTTTCTTAAATAAATAAATAAAAAAGGAACGCCACGGCGGCTTAGGTACCCTGAGGTGTTAAGTGGACAGAATGTTAAGTTGAGCCTGTGACGCCTCTTAGCGGAGCCATTTCTCACACACACACACACACACACGCACACACACACACACACACACACACACATACACTTATCAGACTCTTACACTAGCGTGTGGCGCAGTACACAGCTGCCTGCCATTTTAGTGGACGTGATGTCGGAGAAGCCCGTGTTGCCCGGCACTACGAGGATGTGCCGTCGTAGGTTCTGCCATGTGCTGCCACTCGGTTGGTGCCGCTGAGGACTGGACCAGTACCCGCCTTTACCCTGGTGAGGGGTCTGGAAACTGGGCAGATCGGGCAAACGGTAGCGGCTAAGGTAGAGGGGTTGGTAGAGTTCCAGACGTGGCCTACTACAGGAGAAAAACCGTATCGTTACAAACGTGATGAGTGTCTGTGATCTACTGGTAGGATTTATTTGAATGACGCTAGACTGAAGATATGAGCTCCTCTTATGCATTGGTGCCAGCTCTGGGGTAAACCAATGCACAACCAGTCTAACTCAAAAATGTAACAGAAGTTTGAAAAAAGTACAATAGAAAATAAGTTATGAAAAAATAAGCTAAAAAAAAATCATGTTATGAGCTTAAACAAAGCAACATTCTTGAGTATCTAGCATAGCAACATGAGCATCCCTGATTCCATGTGGAATATGTTGGAATGACATTGAAAGAAGGTTTCCACAACACACTCACACACTCTCTCAGACGCACACACACACACACACACACGCACACACATACTTGGGCCTGCTATGGAGTGATTTACAGAAGCAGAGTTCTGCTTAAGTGCCGTGAGAGTGTGGAGAGGAAGGAGAGAGGAACGTGTGGAGGAGGAGGAAGGGGGGCGTCTGAAATAGGCAGAGTGGAAAAAGTTGAGAAGAAGACGAGGCGAATCAAACACACTGCGTTAACGGGACAACGTTATTGTGTTCTGGAGAAATAATAGCCTTACATGAAAAGCAACACTTTCTCAGAGTAGCGTGAAAACCGGGCACCTTCTGTCGAAACGTTATCGTTTCTATAGTAACCGCTTGCACAGGGACTCGTACGGAGGACGCGCCACATAATCTTAGCCTAATTATAAAACTGATACGGACACATGTTTAGCAAAGAAAACCGCGTAATCGCCGATACGGCGAAGAGGAAGGTACATGTTTCACATTGATGGAAGGAGTGTCCAGTGTCGGAGATTTGAATAGGAGGTCACACCCCCTTTGGGGCTGAAAGACACTGGCCACACCCTCTTTTTTACTATGACTGTGATAGTGGCTACACCCATTTTTTTCCACTTTTGATGATGTAAAAGACACGTAGCTACGTGTCAATAACAACCTCAGTTTTGATTTGTCCAAAATTGTTAACCCCCCCAAACCCCGCCCTTTCCTGTATGATTCATTAAGTTAGCCAGATTTTCCTCAAATTAAATAATTCATTATTCAGTGCTAGTACCTTGAAACTGGAGGGCGAGGGAGTTCACTATAACGTTCCTGCACATGAAAACTGGCCTTCCCACCTCTTTTATCTTCCATCCATCCATCCATCTTCAACAGCTTACTCCTTGTCAGGGTCACGGGGAACCTGGAGCCTATCCCAGGGAGCATGGGGCACAAGGCAGGGTACACCCTGGACAGGGTGCAGGGCACAATCACATACACACACATTCATACACTACGGACACTTTAGACACGCCAATCAGCCTAACATGCATGTCTTTGGACTGGGGGAGGAAACCGGAGAACCCG
>JAFFST010053337.1:168091-183091 GCA_022414735.1 Noturus placidus
GAGAGAGAGAGAGAGAGAGATAGAGGGAGGGAGGGAAGGGGAGAGAGACAGGCAGACAGGCTGTATTTTCTCAAAAAGGAATGAAATGTAGCGGGCAGTTGAGTGGGTGAATGAGTGAGAGAGTAAACATAAGCGTGTGAATGTGAATAAGAAGAGGGAGTGAATAAACAGGTGTAGAGTGGGACATGGGTGAGGAGTGATGAATGGGTTAATGACAGTGGGTGAATGAGTGAGTATAATATTGTGAAGAGAGGTGAGTGAGTGAGTGAGAGGGACAGTGAATGAGTGAAAGGGACAGAGTGAGTGAGTGAGAGGGACAGAGAGTGAGTGAGACGGACAGTGAGTGAGTGAGCGGGACAGTGAGTGAGTGAGAGGGACAGTGAATGAGTGAGGGGGGCAGTGAATGTGTGAGAGGGACAGAGTGAATGAGTGAAAGGGACAGAGTGAATGAGTGAAAGGGACAGTGAGTGAGTGAGCGGGACAGTGAATGAGTGAGCAGGACAGTGAGTGAGTGAGTGGGACAGTGAGTGCGTGAGCGGGACAGTGAGTGAGTCAGAGGGACAGTGAGTGAGTCAGATGGATAGTGAATGAGTGAGAGGGACAGTGAATGAGTGAGAGGAACAGTGGGTGAGTGAGAGGGACAGTGAATAAGTGAGAGGGACAGTGAGTGAGTGAGAGGGACAGTGAGTGAGTGAGAGGGACAGTGAGTGAGTGAGCGGGACAGTGAATGAGTGAGAGGGACACTGAATAAGTGAGAGGGACAGTGAATGAGTTAGAGGGACAGTGAATGAGTGAGAGGGACAGTGAATGAGTGAAAGGGACAGAGTGAGTGAGTGAGTGGGACAGTGAGTGAGTGAGAGGGACAGTGAGTGAGTGAGCGGGACAGTGAGTGAGTGAGAGGGACAGTGAGTGAGTGACGGGACAGTGAGTGAGTGAGCGGGACAGTGTAAGTAAGTGAGTGGGACAGTGAGTGAGTGAGTGAGTGAGTGGGACAGTGAGTGAGTGAGCGGGACAGTGAGTGAGTGAGCGGGACAGTGAATGAGTGAGCGGGACAGTGAATGAGTGAGAGGGACAGTGAATGAGTGAAAGGGACAGAGTGAGTGAGTGGGACAGTGAATGAGTGAGAGGGACAGTGAATGAGTGAAAGGGACAGAGTGAGTGAGTGGGACAGTGAATGAGTGAGAGGGACAGTGAGTGAGTGAGAGAGACAGTGAATGAGTGAGAGGGACAGTGAATGAGTGAAAGGGAGAGAGTGAGTGAGTGAGTGAGTGAGAGAGACAGTGAATGAGTGAGAGGGACACTGAATGAGTGAAAGGGACAGAGTGAGTGAGTGAGTGAGAGAGACAGTGAATGAGTGAGAGGGACAGTGAATGAGTGAAAGGGACAGAGTGAGTGAGAGGGACAGTGAGTGAGTGAGAGAGACAGTGAATGAGTGAGAGGGACAGTGAGTGAGTGAGAGAGACAGTGAATGAGTGAGAGGGACAGAGTGAGTAAGAGAGACGGACACTGAGTCTCTGGGGGGTGAATGAAAAGTGTGTGTGGTTTTATTTATTGGCATTTCTAGCACATGAAGCCACGTTATGTGCTTTTTTCCTCAATCGAGTGATAAAGCACTGATTCAGGTCCCTTTCCCTCGCCAGATGTGACTATGACTCACTCTGCTTAGACAGGAGGAGGGGGAGGGGGTGAAGGCTCATGGGAGAGGGTGGGAAATCAAATGATTAATCTGATTAAGCCATCAGAGGCACCTTCTGCACAATACACTCCACCCAACAGCAGCTGTGCTGAGCAGCTCCTGCGAGAGAGAGACAGAGAGAGAGAGAGAGAGACAGAGAGAGAGAGAGAGAGCCAGAGAAGAGAGAGAGAGAGACAGACAGAGAGAGAGAGACACAGAGAGACAGAGAGAGAGAGAGAGACAGAAAGAGAGAGAGAGAGACAGAGAGAGAGAGAGAGAGACAGAGAGAGAGACAGAGAGAGAGAGACAGACAGAGAGAGAGACAGAGAGAGACACACACAGAGAGACAGAGAGACAGAGACAGAGAGACAGACAGAGCAGAGAGAGAGAGAGACAGAGAGAGAGACACAGAGAGACAGAGAGAGAGACAGAGCAGAGAGAGAGAGACACAGAGAGACAGAGAGAGAGAGAGAGACAGAAAGAGAGAGAGAGAGAAAGAGAGAGAGAGACAGATAGAGAGAGAGAGAGAGACAGAGAGACAGAAAGAGAGAGAGAGAGAGAGGCAGAGAGAGAGAGACAGAGAGACAGAGAGAGAGACAGAGCAGAGAGAGAGAGACACAGAGAGACAGAGAGAGAGAGAGACAGAGAGACGGAGAGAGAGAGAGAGACAGCAGAGAGAGAGGCAGAGAGAGAGAGAGAGAGACAGATAGAGAGAGACAGAGAGACAGAGAGAGAGAGACAGAAAGAGAGAGAGAGAGAGGGGCAGAGAGAGAGAAAGAGAGAGACACAGGGAGACAGAGAGAGAGACACACACAGAGAGAGAGAGAGAGAGAGAGAGAGAGACAGAGAGAGAGAGCGAGAGAGAGAGAGGCAGAGAGAGAGAGAGAGAGACAGATAGAGAGAGACAGAGAGACAGAGAGACAGAAAGAGAGAGAGAGAGAGGGGCAGAGAGAGAGAGAGACAGAGACACACAGAGAGACAGAGAGAGAGAGAGAGAGACACAGAGAGAGAGACAGACAGAGAGAGAGAGTGTGTTCATAAACAGCAAAAAAGACAAAAATGTTTCAGGTGAAGAGATTCGGAATATAGTGCATAAGCAACTCCAGAAGTATAGGCGCCCTTCATGAAAATGTTTCAAGTCTCTTGTAGACCGGAACAGGTTATATCTAGGGTCGCCATGTTTCTCATGCCATTCCTCTTGCCTGCACCCCGGACCAGTTTCCAGGTTGTGCGTGTACTGACTTCCATAAACTAACTCACCTAAGTAGTTAGCTGGCCATGTTTCTCTGTAAAGATTAGCTGTCTACTGTAGTTTGCTAGATTTAGGCTAGATCTTTTTTGTTAAAGAGTTTAGCTAAATTACGCCGAGACAGCCATTCTAAACGGATGCTATGGATGGCGAGGCCTTTGATTTAAAATAAATAAATAAATAAATAAAAAGATCTAACAAAACACGTCGTAAGAAACCTGTACAGGCCATCTCAGGCTCGCTCAAACGCTGTACTGTATATCCATGGTCATTACACCCACAGTGAATATGTGTAATAGGGGCCTCCACAGCTTCCTTCCTCGTCCCTCCTGGAGAATTACCATGAAGAAAAGAATGAGAAAAGAATTAGGATTTCCCAATAGGGATAGAAAATGAGAGAGATAGAGAGGGAGAGTGAGGGAGAATGAGAAAGAGAGCCTCGAGCTAGCATAAAGCCGCAGCTGCTGAAATGCTGGAGGGAGGAAGACGGATCGCGCACGTCAGCATAACGGTCAACAGGGAGACACGTCTTCATGAGCCAGTAATGTGGGTGAAAAAGGAATGCTGCGTTTATCCCCCTTTTTTTCATGAACAAGATCAGGTCACTTACTTAAACAGCTCCATATGCCTGAGCGTGAGAGGAACAAAAGCAGGACAGACGAGACGAGCGAACCAGCTGCAGGATTGTAACATTTCAGCATCTTAAGAGGGAGAGAAAGAAAGAAAGGTGCAATGTATTTAGCAGAAAGCGCGGCAATAAACCCCCGGGGTTTGGTGGAATGTGAGTGCTGTAGTTTTAAGAAGAAAGTTCAAATTCATACAGTACGATAGTGAATGAACGAGTGAAATAATGACTGTGAGTGAATGAGTGAAGTAATGATAGTGAATGAACGAGTGAAGTAATGACTGTGAGTGAACGAGTGAAGTAATGACTGTGAGTGAATGAGTGAAGTAATGACTGTGAGTGAACGAGTGAAGTAATGACTGTGAGTGAACGAATGAAGTAATGACAGTGAATGAACGAGTGAAGTAATGACTGTGAGTGAACGAGTGAAGTAATGATAGTGAGTGAACGAGTGAAGTAATGACTGTGAGTGAACGAGTGAAGTAATGACTGTGAGTGAACGAGTGAAGTAATGATAGTGAGTGAACGAGTGAAGTAATGACTGTGAGTGAACGAGTGAAGTAATGACTGTGAGTGAACGAGTGAAGTAATGACTGTGAATGAACGAGTGAAGTAATGACTGTGAGTGAACCGGTGAAGTAATGACTGTGAGTGAACGAGTGAAGTAATGACTGTGAATGAACAAGTGAAGTAATGATAGTGAATGAACGAGTGAAGTAATGACTGTGAATGAACGAGTGAAGTAATGACTGTGAGTGAACGAGTGAAGTAATGACTGGAAGTGAACGAGTGAAGTAATGACTGTGATTGAACGAGTGAAGTAATGATATGGTGAGTGAACGAGTGAAGTAATGATATGGTGAGTGAATGAGTGAAGTAATGATACGGCGAGTGAACGAGTGAAGTAATGATATGGCGAGTGAACGAGTGAAGTAATGATATGGTGAGTGAACGAGTGAAGTAATGATATGGTGAGTGAACGAGTGAAGTAATGATATGGTGAGTGAACGAGTAATCCGTGAGAGTAGTAATCCGTGAGACACTGAGAAGGTCAGTGAGATGTTCAGATAGCGAGTGAGTGAATGAGAGATCGTGAGAGTAGGTGAGTGAGTAAATGAGATATGGGGAACGAGTTATATTACTGATGTGAGTGAGTGAATAAGAATGTTTCCACTGGACTTAATATAATCTTGTAGAAAGAAGTGACGTACAGTATGTGTTCAGAATGTTCCTCCAAGTCCTTGTGAGATTTAGTCTGTATAGAACATTCTTTACTAAAGGAGAATGCTAATATTAAGTGTAAGCTTGCAAAGCATGTGTCCTTCATCTTGTCTTTTCTCTTTCTGGGGTTTTAACCGCGGGGTGAAATCAGATCAGAAGTGGGGGAGATGGACATGGAGAGACCGGGGAAAACGTGAAAAGCAACATCCTCACGTTACACATTTCTGCTGATCATCCATCATTTTTCGCGAGCCGAACCTCAGACTGCTAAGCATGAAAGAGGAACCAGCGTTGCCCGAGGAGATAACTGTCACCGGCGCTGTGGTGAGGAAATGAGATGGGGAATGAACTCCGTACGCTTCGTCGCTTTGAGTCTGAGCGAGCGTGCGGGTGAATAATATGAAAAGGAATGAACGCGCTTCAGTGTATTATACATTCATACATTAGTCATGTGGCAATGATCAGCTGTGAGGAAAAGAATCGACAGCAGTGACGGGAGTTTACTGTTACAACCCCAATAACCGCATGTCCCCAAGTGTTTTATTCCTCTTGTACTGCAGCGATTTGACAACAATTGCTTATTTATTATAGGACGACCTGCTGTACATTTTATCCGTTTATAGTTACATTTAATGTTACAAGATAGGTCGTGTCTTCACTTACATTATAGCAACTCCCTAACAAGTCCCCCTCTCTCCCTCTCTCCCCTCTCTTGCTCTTTCCCTCTCTCTCTCTCTCTCTCTCTCCGTCTTTCTCTCTCTCTCCCTCTTTCTCTCCCTCTTTCTCTCTCTCTCTCTGTCTCTCTCTCTACCTCTCTCTGTCTCTCTCTCTCTCCCTCCCTTTCTCTCTCCCTCTCTCTCTCTCTCTCTTTCGTTACAGAGAAACAAAAAAAAAAAGGTGTAAACTACTCTATCCTGCAGATAACTTAAAGTGTAAGTTTACAGCTGTACGACTGACCGTAACAAAGCGAACGCACTGGCTGGAGAATCCGCCCATTTAGCTAAATGAACATCTTCTGACGAAAGACTTAACCGCATCAACAATTACACGCGTCGTTCTAAATCACACGGCTTTGCGTCGTTAACGCCGTTGGAGAAAACAAACCGACACCTTCTGTCCAAAGAGAATGGAGAATTCTGGAACACCCATCAAGGACAAGAGCGTCATCTCAGGCATGATATCAGGATGTCGTAACGTACTCGGTACCCGTGCGCACTTGTTTGTGCCAGTACTTTTGAGCGCAGTCAATGTCTGCATCTAATATCAGATCCGATTAACGTTTGGCACGTCGCCGTGGTAGCCGCGAGGGGACGCGAACGGTTCGATCGCTCAGCGGGAGAGAAACACACAGCTGTTTCGTTAACCTTCACGCAGACTGGCCTTTGATTTAATGTTCCTGCAATAAGATGCAACGCCGATCATCCGTGCACAAAACGACGAGATACGCCTCAGAATAAATAAAAAAAATAAACAACAGCGATTGCAGTAAGCGAATCAGTGCGCTGAAGCTAGTCGGACCACGTTGACATTTCCAACAGCATTCAAATGATCAGCATGTTCTTTTGTCCTGTGAAGGTTACAGGACGGAAATGATTCCCAGTTTCATTGAATTTCATCCTTTTATTTATTTATTTATTTATTTATTGTGAGCGGACATTTTACCTCGGGCTTCATTTGATCCTCAAGTGTAGACAAAAAGTCACATGACCAAAAATATCCATCCATCCATCCTCTACCGCTTACTCCTTTATCAGGGTCACGGGGAACCTGGAGTCTATCCCAGGAAGCATCGGGCACAACGCGGGGTACACCCTGGACAGTCCATCCCAATCACATACATTCATACACTACGGACACGCCAATCAGTGATGGACTGGGGGAGGAAACCGGAGTACCCGAGCCCGGGACTCGAGCCCCCAACCCTGGAGGTGTGAGGCAAACGTGCTAACCACTAATCCACCATGCGCTCCACCAAATATAGCCATTTCATTACTGCGAGTAGTTTTGAAGTTACCTAGTCAGTAGCACAGCTAAACTTTTGAGGGGTCTGAAGCAAAAAAAATCCCTTTTTGACTGTTATAACTCGATTCAGGACCAACTGTGAGACCCGGTAATGCTTCAGAGCTGCCAGATGTTTTCACGTCGATCATGTAGAGCGATGCAGTGTGAATCTATTACCGCTAGACCGGAAATGATTTACGCAGCTAAGCTGGTGAAAAGCCTGAGGCCTTTTCTTTAATTACGCAGGGAATCATATGAATGTGATGAAAACATTACAGAAGCTTCATTTTGCAGTGTTAGAACCTGCAGAAGATGAATGAAAAGGTGGGGTGGAACGGTCAAACACGATTTAAAACAGATATCATCGTGAATAAAAGCTACACCAATTAATTTAAGCCTTTTATACGTGTTTATAGAAAAGAAAGAAACGAACAAAAACAAAGACAAAAAGAAAGAGGGACAGAGTGGTTTTCTTCGTTTCGGGTCGGTTTCGGTCCATTAGGGACGTTGTAAAGAAAAGTTCTCTCAGTGTCTTGGGAGGGGGGGAGGCGGCGGGGGGGCACTAAACTTATTTTCCCAAAAATTCACTCTTTCTTAGTTCTGGATTGTCCTTCACTGTTCTCACACAGAAACACCCACACACATTCTTTCGTCTCATTGTCCGTCATTCTCACTCTCTTAGTCAACCCAGTCACTCCCCCAACACACACACACACACACACACAAAGGTCTAAAGAGTGGTGTCTCAGCCTTCGGGCTACCCAGACTATCCAGATAAAGGAATAGAAGCTCTTTGTATTCCTCTATTTGCTGCTAAAGGAACGCATTCCTCACATTCCTCAGCGTTAAGTGCGACCTCAACGCTGCTTGTACTGCGGCCGCTCGCTACCCATGATGCTCTGGGTGAGAAACGCATCGACAGCTGGGGAAAAAAACACCACAGTGCCTAGTGGGCATAACGCTGAATACAGGGAGGGGATTGTATAGGAAGCTTGGTAATTACTGTCCCTACAGGGAATTGCACAGGACTGGGAAAAGACCAAACACACACACACACACACACACACACTCACACACTCTCTCAAAGGTGCAAACAGAGTTTACAATGGCTAAGTGAGCATGAATGTGAATACTGTGACTTTCATTCATCTTCGCTAAGCGCTTTATCCCGGTCACGGTCCCGGGAACACTGAATACATCCCAGAGAAGATGCCAGTCTATCGCAGAGCACCCAAACACACAATCACCTAGGGCTGATATAGAGTATCCACTCCAGCTACTGGCATGTTTTTTGGGAGGGGGGAAGAAACCACAGATCCCTGAGGAAGCCCATGTAGACACGGGAACAACACGTGAAACTCCAGACGGACAGTAAACCGAGCTCAGGATCAAACCGGAGACCCTGGAGACGCGAGTCGGGAACGCGACCCAACATGCCGACGTATTACTAACTGACCGAATGAACCTGAAGGGAGTCACAGACTCGACAACAAGACAGATCTTGGCCTTGACCTAAAGATTTCACAGACTCAAGGTAGTTAATAAACCATATAACATAAACCCACGTTAAAACCTAAACGCGAAGCCCATCAACAGGAACTGAACAAATCACCATTCCGATTCATTCACTTTAGTGTTTCACTCAAAAAGATTGAATCATTCTTAAACGGAACATGTCTACTACGAGTTCCTGACTTTCTGAAAAAGGATCACCTTATAAGGAGTTGTGGCCGGGGCTTAACAATGTTTTTCATTCATCTAGTAAGAGTACGTCAAACAACGACCGCTAGGAATGTCAATACAGATCCATTGTGTAAAAACTGGTATGAAAATCATAAAAAGTGATTGATGGGTAATAAGCTTAGGACGAGGGCTCATAACTGTTTCTATGGCTTGTTTTTGTTTAGTTTTTTCTCTCCCAGTACCAGGTGTTGAACATACTGTGCCAAAGAAAAGATTTGAATCAGATCCTAACGGTTGCTGGGAACGCACTTGCTTGAGAACGTTTCTGAATCAAAACATCGACAGGCGCCGTAGCAGCCTCGGACACGCCGCGTAACCCTGCGCTACTCTCGGCGATTGCCTCACTGACATCTATAATTGACTCTGGACTCGAAACGTCATCGTTAATCATCGATCACTGAAAGGGCTCGATTGTTTCATGAAACAACGACGTCTGATCCGATCTGACTCGCAGAGAACGTTTCACAATAGATACTGTCAGAGAGCAGATTAATAGAATAAAACGTCCAGAGATGCCTCGCGGCGAGGCAGAACTTCTCCGAGCGCAGAAAACAAGACTCACGCCGTCTTACGTCGAACTTGGGCGCAAAAAAACAGAGTGCGTTCCGTTCACGCAGTATATCTACAGGCAGCTTGTTTGGGTTTGTAGGACAAGTAGCTACCGAGCATTAACATCGTGAAGCGCGTCCCTCGCACGTGGCCGTGAGCAACGCAAGACAAGTCCGATGAATAGCAAAATGTCCAAGGCATAGAAGAAAGATGAGACTTTTTTTTAATAATGTTTGTATAGAATAATACAAGCCTTGAAGCGTATACTTGGACGCTTTTAGAGAGAATATAGTTTTTCCTCCAGGACGCGTATCCATACCTGCTGACGAGACCGTTTAAAACGATCAGACGTCGAGAGACAACGGACAGTGATGCCACAAGGAAACCGAGCAGAAAAGAGCAAGACAGAGATGCATGAGAGGGGAAAATAGGAAGTTCAGGACCATTGGGCAACTCGCAAACCTTGAGGATTGATGACTAGACTAATGTGTCAGTTGGTGGAGGAGGGAGGGGGGGGGATGGGCGAGCCAGACTCCCACAATAATGTTAAATTTCAGTGCTGTGAAATTGTTAGCTTGTGCTAACAATGGGCCTCGTTTATTACACTGGGTTACAAACACAAATGGGGAGTCTTGTAGGTGTGGCTAAACGTAAACGTGTCATGAACTTGCTTGGCCATGTAAGACGTATTTAATACTAATCCCGCCTCTGCACGGGGTTCGCATGTTCTCCCCGTGCTTATTGGGTTTCCTCTGGGATTCCCAAATTGTCCATGGTGTGTGCACGTGTGCCCTGTGATGGGTTGGCACCTCATCCAAGGTGTCCCTCGAGTTCCCCGGGATAGGAATTTCCCGTAAAGTGGCATGGATAATGGATGGATGGAGAACGCAATGAGAACACACTGAACTGACATTTCATAGAATCCCGTTTTTTACACGCTGCTTTCTTTCTCGCCCTTGTTTACAGACAAAATCATGCAAAATGCAAGAGGTGTGGCTTGTGAGCCAAGTTAGCAGTTATGAATGGTGTTATGGGAGTACTGATGGCACGCGTTCTTATTTGAACACACAGATTGTTGTTTCTTTCTCGCCACGCAACATCAATTTGGTCTCGACATGCTTGGTAGACTGATGGGCGTGTCTAAAGTGTCCGTAGTGTATGAATGTGTGTGTGTGTGAGTATGTATGTGATTGTGCCCTGTGATGGACTGGCACCCTGTCCAGGGTGTACCCTACCTTGTGCCCGATGCTCCCTGGGATAGACTCCAGGTTCCCCCGTGACCTTGAATAAAAGGAGTAAGCGGTTGAAGATAGATGGATGGATGGATGGATGGATGGATGATAAATGAGCTAAGGCAAAGCCTTCCTGTTAGAATTGCTGCTAACATTAGCATTCATATTCTCATCAGAACTGTTAGCACTAGATGATTCCTGACTCTAGACATGACTCAGTGTTTTTCGAAACCTTCTGCTCAGGACTCCATCCTAGAAAAACAAAAAAGTTTGTCGAATTGTACTTAAAAAGCGTCAATAATGACATCAGCAGCATCGTTTGATTTCCGACGACTTCTCTTCTTTGCGTTTCCTCCGACTCCTTGACAGGAATCGATCACGAATTACATTTACTACAACAAAAGACTACCAAAGATACCAGGACTTAATCATTGTTTATATTTATTTATTTATTTAACGACTATACCTGCGTTCGTTACATTCTCACTAATTTGCGTCTTCAATCTGAATTTCCGATTCAAAACAAGTGGGTTCTGATTGATTGATTGATTGATTGATTGATTTAAAATCACAACCTCAGTGTAAGATCGTCACTGACGGAGGTTGAGAAATTGGTGTGTGTGCGGCTGTTTAGGAGAAACTATCTCGGGTGTCAGTGCGAAAGCAGGAACGCAGATGGTTAAGTCGCAAAATATGACGCCAGAGGATGTGGCTTCTGCTCTCCGAGTCACTTTAAAAAAAAAAGACGAACGACGAGTAACGCATACAAATCACCCTATCTGCAAATTAATCCATACCTCGTTACTGCGCTTTCATCCCACAGCCCTTCAGTTGAATTAAGACCGACATAATGCGCCGCTACAGTATTAGCGGCTGGTTAATGAACGTGCTTTATTAGCATACACTGCTGCTCCTGTATGTAATCATTCCTAGTAACAGCTCTAAACGGAGGAAGGGTTCGTTGCTACGCGCCATTTCAGGAACACGAACGATGCAAAACAGGTTAAAAACAGAACGAGAGAGAGAGAGCCTTCTTGTTTCTATGGTTACCAGTCTTCCTACTTTCCCATGGTCTTTTAGAGGAGTGTTGATGTGAACTAACGCGGGCCATCGTCATTTTCTGCTGTGTTTTTGGGACACAGTCATGGCATTCAATAGTCTACTTGGGTCTTGGAGAGACGGAGGGAGGGAGGGAGGGAGGGAGGGGTGTTTAGGGTGAACATGCTAAATTGTCCATATTGTTACATGGCGTACAAACGCATAACTCATGAGGACAGGGTTTGAGCGACGCACGGGGTTTACAAATGGACAGATCCGTCCAAAGGAGTGACCTGAAAGCTGATTCGAACTGGACAAGCTTTAATCCGACAGATGGCTAGACAGTTAACAATATTTTATATATTTTCGACAGTATCTACTTTTAAACCGGCTCGTTTTTTCCCGTCACACCAGAATGCCTTTAAAGACCATAAAGCTTTTTCTAAAAAGGTGGAGAAACCTTCGAACTGTTTTATTTTCACGGGAACGTTTTCTAAAACGTCAACAAATGCCGTCGCGATTTTTCACGCGTTTTGACTGCGCTAGGACTTTATTTATCGTGGCTGCCGAAACGCTTCGTGCTCGGGTTGACGCTTAAGCAGCAGTTCCACCTCATCCTCGGGTCACGTCCGAATCCGCGTTTTTGTTTTATTTTGGCCACGTTGGCATGCTTTTTTTTTTCTTCTTCTGCATTTCGCCGTCTCTAGCTCAGCGCTCGACGTTCCTCTTGAGGCGTTTCACTGGCCTGGTGTGCTCATGTGAGCGTTTGGCCCGTAGACGTGTTAGAAATGGAAAGTTAATTGTTGTGGATCTTTTTACTACAGATTATGATCGTCAAATCAACAGTAGCATTGCCAGCTTCAAGTACCATGACCTTGAGTCACATCTGTCTGTGATTTCAGCTTAAAACCATGCCATGTTGAGTGAGAACAATGAGCCAGTGCCAAGTTCTCGCAAATACCACCTCAAGAGTTCCACCGTCAGCCGGGCCAAACCTACAAAATATGGAGCTCATTGATACCAATTTGACCGCAACCCCAGCATTTTTAAACTAAACATCGGCACTGAGCCGTACCATTTGATTCAGAGATGCCAACCGTCCAAAACCCGAACAGCACCGAATGCCAAGCTAAGCAATGCCAACCACTAATATCACCAGATTACCATAAACAGGCCTAAAATGTCATCTCCTACAGCGTCCAAGGGCTTTTGTTCGGCACGGACTTCCAGTTATCACATTTTCAAATGAGCATCACATACAGTAAGGACCTCCAGCACGGTGGAGCACTGTTTGAAATTAAAAGCCATGGATTGGAGATCCAAGCGTGCAAACAGGAACCGGGTTTGTATGGACGTGTGTGTTGTCTTTGGAATTGGCTCCAGGCCCGGAATCTGCGTATCTCGCCGAATATAATAGCAGACGCTGGGCAGAATTATTTTACCAAAGGGTACAATTATTGAGTGTTTGAAATACCTCCGCGGTATAGAATGAGCTACACAGCATGGACGTTAAACCGTACAAAGAATATGCGGTAAAAGAATCACGTTGAGAGTACTTCTGAGTTTAAATAGGAATTTTCAACTGTCCAGTGTGTCCTTAGATTCCTGTCTTCATCCAACAGGAGTGGAACCCGATGTGGTCCTCTGCTGTTGTAGCATCTCTGCGTTACGGTGTTGCGTTTAACTGAAACGCTTGACCTGTATCTGTGCACTTTTACGCCACGTGATTGGCTGATTTCGAAAAATTGCATCCTTCAAGGATCCGAGTCTAAACTGACGTGACACGAGACCGTACGCTCATCGCTGTAACTTTAAGTACACTTAGTATTTTATTTATCCAGACACTTTGTATTGCGACCGCTAGCTTTGAGCTTTCATGCTAGCTAGCATTTGAGAGATTAGGTATGACGCTGCTGTCACGTAGCCTTAGCTAACCTCGTGAGTTAAATTGAGTGGAGAAATCAAAGGTGTCCTTCATTTTTTCCCAGAGGGTTCATTTAGAAGTTTCGGCATTAACCAACAGTGCATCGAGAGTACTCCAACTTTTAAGTCTGGAAAACAAAATTCAGCAGCTAAAGGAGTAACGGAATGACACAGGAGATGCACGAGAATCCAAGAGTCCCACTTGAGTCTGCGGGGAAGTGTGTGAGAATGGGACAGAAGGACTCTCGTGCTTGAGGACTTAAGTCCGGGTTTAGACGAGACAAAGCACTGAGAGATGATTTAAGGATCTTAATTATTTGCATGGTTCGATGTTTCTGTGAATTTCTAATAGTCTCAGGACGTGCTGTCGTTCACAACAAGGAAGCCGTTGTGTGTCTTGACACGTTCGCGGGCGCAAAAGTCAAACGTAGACGTTAAAGTAATCGAAAGCAAAGTTGTGTCCAAATTAGTGGTGTAACACATTGCCTATATCTGTAATATGTATCTGTATTCAGATTTATGTTTTAAACCAGAAGGATTTTGTTTTTGTTTGTTTATATCACACTACAGGACGTCATTCTTCTGACTGAACCACTTGTAATCCTTAAGTCTGGACATTAATACCAGTGTGTTTCATTAAGATCACTGCTATTGAGCGGTCCTTTATTGCACGTCACACATTACAGTTAGGGCGTGAACCCAGTGACCCGTGAACCATGTCATGTGCTCAGTTTGTTTTGTTTTTGTTTTAAGCTGAGCTTTTTACCTATTCATTCCTATTTGTTTGCTGTGTGCATGTAATGTAGTTTGTTTCCTCCGTTCACGCACTGTGCTGCAATCATTTCATCAATACAGCATCTCGCTGGACTAACAGTCCATTATCTCTCAGTACAGAGCGTCAGAGCCACTTAGCATGATGAATAACAATCAATTAATTCACGTACGCCTCCTCAATCAGCCGCGCACAAGTGTGCAGTCTACACTCCATCCATCCATCCGTCCATCCATCCATCCAAAACAGCCTCCAGAATGCACACAGTATTATGACCGACAAACCATGTTTATAAATTGTCTGCACGTTTGTGTGCATATTTCCATACATCCATCCATCCAACCAGCCAGCCAATTAACCTCTTCTTCCATCCATCCATCCATCCATCCATCCATCCATCCATCCATCCATCCCTCCCTCCAGTCAATTAACCACTTATACCATCCATCCATCCATCCAGTCAATTAACCACTTATACCATCCATCCATCCATCCATTCATCCATCCCTCCAGTCAATTAACCACTTATACCATCCATCCCTCCATCCATCCCTCTAGTCAATTAACCACTTATACCATCCATCCATCCATCCATCCCTCCAGTCAATTAACCACTTATACCATCCATCCATCCATCCATCCATCCCTCCAGTCAATTAACCACTTATACCATCCATCCATCCATCCATCCATCCTCCCTCCCTCCAGTCAATTAACCACTTATACTATCCATCCATCCATCCATTCTCCATCCATCCTTCCCTCCAGTCAATTAACCACTTATACCATCCATCCATCCATCCCTCCATCCATCCCTCCAGTCAATTAACCACTTATACCATCCATCCATCCCTCCAGTCAATTAACCACTTATACCATCCATCCATCCATCCATTCATCCATCCCTGCAGTCAATTAACCACTTATACCATCCATCCATCCCTCCATCCATCCCTCCAGTCAATTAACCAC